>RXID01014326.1:735000-777500 GCA_005019695.1 Trichopus zeylanicus subsp. travancoricus
AATTAATCCCACGGGTACATATAATTTAGAAGAATATGGGAGTGATTCATACACAACATCTCTTTCTTTTATCAAGGGTTCTACCAATTGATATGTTTCCACAAACAATTGAAATTCAATTTCTTGATCTCTTTCTTCAATTTTAGGAAACTTATGAAGTTCTTCTGTCAAGCCCTAATTAATGAACCTACAAAATCCCTCAAATTGGATCTGATTAAATCTAGGCATTGTACATATTTTCCCATTTCGATCCCGAAGCATTTTAATCTTAAATTTCCTCTTTATCGAAAAATCCCCACTCTTCATCGAACTATACAAATCGATCTACCAATGATGGAATGTATATTCTGTTTACTGAATCACATAAAATTTTTGGCAACCCCCATACATGTCTTTTATTCATACATATCAAGTGAGAGGAGACGAAGGAATGAAGAATATTTTTGACATGTACAAATAGAAATGAGTTGATAAAATATTCCTGGAAAAAAACCCTGCTACTTACCTGATAGACACTTATAGAGTCTTGTATAGAATATCAAAATGGATCTCTACCAATTATGTATGATATTATGATCAAATTGGGTAGCAAAAAATAAATGGATTCAGAATTTAAATTAAATTTAAATCCAGTTCCACATTTTACAATTATGAATGCGATAAAGACAGAATAATCGATTAATGTTCAAATAGAATTCGCATATTCTTTTTTTATAGTAAAATGTATAGAATACAATTGAAGGATAGAATAGTATTTAGTAGGTGTATGGCGATCCGATATAGTTATCTAGCAATCTTCATATTGTATCCTTTTATTGTAGTTTTATTTTGGCAACCTAAATATAGAGTAGGTCACACTATATCATAATTCCTTTTTTTATTCAATATATCCAATGATAAAGCACAACAGTTTTCTAATTTCTACTTTTCTACATGGATATGTGCATAAGAGGAGAACCCCACTCAATACAATCAATATCTATATAACAATTTCTATTTTGGGGTTTACATAGATACATATATATTATTATAATGGAAATGGAAAAATAATCTATTATTAAGAATAATTCAATTTATACTGATTAGTCATAAATCGATTTGCTTTTCATATGGCATTTTGCTTTTATTATGCCATTTTCTTATGCCATTAAGGGAACACAGTTTGTCCTGAAATTTGTAGTCTGTGAACATAAATTCATTTTTCTTTTTTCTTTTCTATTAAAAAAAAAGAGAAAGGAAATTTTTTTTAAGTAGGATGTATGTTTTAAGATAC
Source organism: Trichopus zeylanicus subsp. travancoricus (assembly GCA_005019695.1). Lineage (NCBI taxonomy): Eukaryota > Viridiplantae > Streptophyta > Magnoliopsida > Dioscoreales > Dioscoreaceae > Trichopus > Trichopus zeylanicus. Next base: position 736,274 of record RXID01014326.1, read on the forward strand.
AATCAATTGAAGAGAATAATCTAAATGGGATTCAATAAAAAAGATATAGGGATGGATTAATTTAGGGATATAATGGAATTCAAGATCCAAATAGAAAATATAAAAAGGAGGTTCTCAATAATTTCATAATTTCCAAAAGAATTATTAGTAATAGAATACGAATAATACTTTTATTTATTTTTTATCAGATTTGGTGGCATGGCCAAGTGGTAAGGCGGGGGACTACAAATTCTTTATCCCCAGTTCAAATCTGGGTGTCTCCTAATCAACTCAACAAAAGACTTGAGATTTCATATCCTGTTGATTGTTCATCAAATTGTTGACCCACAAAAGTAAGGACAAAGGGCTGGGCCCATTGATATTGGGGATATTGGATTTTTAGGATATGTAGGTAATTTCTATATCTACAAAAGATTGTCATTTTTTTCGAGGATTCTGTACATGTCCCAAACCAATATCAATAGAGATGAAACAACTTTTGCTTATTAATGATTATTTCACACCATTTTTTCGCTACATAAAATGGAACCAAATAAATAAATAGTGAGAGTCAATTTGGGGATTTAGAACTATTAAAGTAATAGGTTGGAAATCCTATAAACTAAAGGACTCCCCATTTTTTCTTCTAGGATTGAAGAAAGCATTATATGAAAGACTATCCAAAACTTCATAATTATCTTAGACTACCTTAGTATAGGTAGTGTTTACTGACTCTATCTAGAATTAGATTGGATAGGCTATAATCTAATGGGAAATCAATTTAGGAGTTGCAGAAAGGACCGAAAATACTTTATATTGAGACTCATTAGAAGTTCTGAGTGCTCAGATATTCAAACAGGGTGGCTATGTCACTTTTTATTTTATTCTTTAGAGATAGCCTTAAGTCGAAATCCTTATCCTTTTTTGTTTTGACTATGCACCATTAATTTTACTATAATTATTGATCAATAAAATAATTCCTTCATAGAGATAGGAGGTATAATTCGACATGGATATAGTAAGTCTCGCTTGGGTTGCTTTAATGGTAATCTTTTCATTTTCCCTTTCACTTGTCATATGGGGAAGGAGTGGGCTCTAGGGTATAATTGATTACCTTTCTTTCATTTGAATCCTTTTCTTTCATTTCTTCAATCATTGATAAGAACTAATAATTCAACTTTCAGTCAAATTAATCATTTTAACTGACTATTTTTGCATAGATGATAAGTAAAAAATAGTAGGAACTAGAATAAATAGTGCAGTAGCAATAAATGTGAGAATATTGACTTCCATAATCTCATAATTTTTTGTTTCACAATAACCCAAGATCTAATCCCATAGAAATGAGAAATTGTAATTCCTGTAAATTCACTGGGATGAATTGAATACTGATGATACTGAATCGGATCAATATTATGAATAATAATATCTGATGTATCAAATTGATTCATTGTCAAGAATTGAATACTATAACATAACACAGGAAAATTTTTATCCATAAAAAATAAAAAATGGGATTCCTGATCCAATAAGGAAATCCCGTTGAATTTTTTTTATGTATGTACACCAACTTTAATCCAAAATCAAAAAGGAGGATACTCAAAAAATAAAAGACCAAAGAAGATCCTTTTATTTATTTTTTGAGTAAATTTGTTGGAATATTAAACTTTTATAGTTAACTTTAACTTGCCCTTTTCCATCTCACTTTTATTCTTTGGGATATGTGTATAACCCTAGAATAGCAGTCATATGGTATTTTATATTTTATATGGTAATTGTATGTAAAAGTGTAAAAAAGACGGTAGGTGGTAGGTTATAGAAAAAAATATAAGACAAAAAATTCAATGGGAAATTGGAATGAGAATGAAATAGATTATTTCCAATTAGTAATTGAGAAAACACAACGAAAGTCGGAGCTAAGCTAGAAAAAGTGTAATTTAACCCAAAAAATACTTTGCTGAGATAATTATGGTAAGTACATTCTCTATTGTATAATAAATCAATACAATTTGTATATGTACTCCTACTATACTAAAAATATCTGCATTCTATTACATTTCATTGATCAAGAACAATCAAAAAAGAAAGTCAAACATGTACCTCTTACCATACTTAATTTAATATTAATACTACCACTTGTACCTACTCATGTCTCTCCCCAATCAATCGGTATTGGGGGAAGAAATGGAAATTTCAGTATTTTTCTGATGATAAAAAACAAAAGAAATAAAGATCAAAGGGAATTATATTTTGATGTCTAACTCCTTTTTCTTTTCACATAAAATAGAGGGATAATGGTCCTAGTTCGGGACTGACGGGTCTCGAACCCGCAATTTCTGCCTTGACAGGGCGATGCTCTGACCAATTGAACAACAATCCCAGTGAGGTCTATGATGGCATACATATTCTTAATGCTTAAGGATCATCAATCTATATTATTAGAAAGATCAAAATGGATGAGAAAAACATATGGATAGAGCAAAAAAAAAAATGGACTCTTTCTCTTTATTTCTACATATTGGTCTATGTATTGGACACTTCTGAAGGTTATATCATACTCGTGGGACGATGAATTTTTGGGCCGAGCTGGATTTGAACTAGTGTAGACATATTGCCAATGAATTTACAGTCCATCCCCATTAACTGCTCGGGCATCGACCCAGGAAGAATTAATTCTAGGCTTATTGATAATCTAATCCATGATCAACTTCCTTTTGTTGTACCATACCCCTCGGGGAAGTGGAATCCCCATTGCCTCCTTGAAAGAGAGATGTCCTAAGACACTAGATGATAGGGGCATATCGGCCCGACCACCATCATACTACCATGATAGTATGAATATTTTTTGGAATTGTTAATATAATCTAATGTAATGACTAGATTTGAATTTGAAGAGTCTTTCCTATTTTTAGGATGATACTATAGTAAGAGTAAGAATTTTCTTTTTTATATTCAAAAAATTTGGTTCAGGGTATGAATCAAATTCCATCATCACATGATTCAATAAGAATATCTTGCATTTTTTTATGTTGATGTCAGATTGGTACATGTATCGATCAAGTCAATCTTGTTCTGATTGATTACAAGTGATATCGGTCTTCAAACAATTCACTACATTTAATTTATTTATTTATTTAAATACAATTCTATTAAATAATAATATTAATAATATTAAATATTAGTACCCAATTACCAATTACTACTAGGCAACTCCCATTTTTTGTTCTTGAATGAGTATCTATATATGTACATATATAGATATATGCAGTAAACTCATAATTGAAGATGGCTAATTCATGAATTAAAAAAGAATAGGCCCTTTTAACTCAGTGGTAGAGTAACACCATGGTACGGTGCAAGTCATCGGTTCAAATCTGATAAAGGGCTTTTTCCACTAAACTCAAGCTTAATCTTTAATCTTCATTTTTCTACAGAGAATAGAAGTTGATACCTCTAAAAAAAGTAAAAGGGTAACTACTATATTATTATAATCAATTCTTATTATTGAAAGCTATAGTTACAAAGTTGAACAATTAGTAATTAATAATTATACTAAATATACCCTATAGTAACATAGTAGTCCTCTTCATGTCTCATTATTTAAATTATCTTGGAACATAAAAATTATTCTAGATATCCAATACTGATTATTAATTACAAAACCAAAGTATTCCTAATTGTTCCTATCAAACCCATCGTAGAATTTTGAATCAAAAAAAGTAAGTGAACCTGACCCATTGAATCATGCCTATATCAGCTATTCTGATATTTAAATTTGATATACATTAAATTGTAGAAGTAGATTTTATTTATTTCCTTTCCCTTAGACCATGCAAAAATTTGATAATATTTTTCTGATTTTATCTTTTTGTTACTGGATGCTCTTCCATAGGAAAAAAACATTATTCTTTTTTGCTATAGATAAATATTTTGAAAATGTCTTTTGCAATATTTTTATTTGATTCCAAAATTATCTATTCTATTTTTGTTATTGCAAAAATGCAATAGCGAACATATGTAAGAAAAGAAAAGGGCTTTCATTTCAAGTCTACTATTATTTAATATTAATATTAAATTTAGGGGCAAGGAAAAAATAAGGAATTTTCTTTTCTTTGCCCCGTACTTAAAAGATATACTTGGTGGTATGAGTCATAGGACAATTCAAGGTTCAAATTTGTATTCTTATTAACTTATTTTATAAAGTTAAGAATGGGATAAGAATGGAAATAGTAAGGTCTAATCGAATCGAACTCATGGATTTACCTAGCTTGCTATGTGTTCCAATAGAAAAGAAGAATTTGTATCTTCGAAACCTATCCTAAAGGGCATTGAACAAGGAATTGCCCATAGACAATCGAACTATTGTATGACTCAAAAATGATATGTGGTTTTCAGAAATGGTTGAAGTAATTGAATAGGAGGATCACTATGACTATAGCCCTTGGTAGATTTACCAAAGAAGAAAAGGATTTATTTGATATTATGAATGATTGGTTACGAAGGGACCATTTCATTTTTGTAGGTTGGTCTGGTCTATTGCTCTTTCCTTGTGCTTATTTTGCTTTAGGAGGTTGGTTTACAAGTACAACTTTTGTAACTTTGTGGTATACCCATGGATTGGCCAATTCCTATTTGGAAGGTTGTAATTTTTTAACTGCTACAGTTTCTACTCCTGTGAATAGTTTAGCACACTCTCTGTTGCTACTATGGGGTCTTGAGGCACAAGGAGATTTTACTAAATGGTGTCAATTAGGCGGCCTGTGGACTATTGTTGCTCTCCATGGTGTTTTCGTACTAATGGGTTTCATGTTACGTCAATTTGAACTTGCTCAATTTGTTCAATTGTGACCTTATAATGCAATCACATTCTCTACTCCAATTGCTATTTTTGTTTCTGTATTCTTGATTTATCCACTGGGTCAATCTGGTTGGTTCTTTGCGCTCAGTTTTGGCGTAGCAGCTATATTTCGATTCATCCTCTTTTTCCAAGGATTTCATAATTGGACATTGAACCCATTTCATATGATGGGAGTTTCTAGAGTATGAGGCACCGCTTTCTATTCGCTATTCATGGCTCTACCATAGAAAATACTTCATTCGAGGATGGCGACGGTGCAAATACATTCTGTGCCTTTAACCCAACTCAAGCTGAAGAGACTTATTCAATGGTGACTGCTAACCGGTTTTGATCCCAAATCTTTGGGGTTGCTTTTTTCAATAAATGTTGGTTACATTTCTTTATGTTATTTGTACTAGTAACTAGTTTATGGATGAGTGCTCTTGTGGTAGTCAGTTTGGCTCTGAACCTACATGCCTATGATTTTGTTTCCCAAGAAATATGTGCAGTAGAAGATCCTGAATTTGAGACTTTTGACACCAAAATATTCTCTTAAATGAAGGTATTCATACTTGGATGGTGGCTCAAGGTCAGCCTCATGAAAACCTTATATTCCTCGAGGAGGTTCTACCCCTTGGAAATGCTCTTTAATTATAGGCACCTTTCCCTACTTCGTATTTGGAATACTTCACGTAATTTCTTTTGCAGTCTTAGGCTTTGGCAGTATTTATCATTCACTTCTTGGACCTAAAACTCTTGAAGAATCCTTTCCATTCTTTGGTTATCTATGGAAAGATAGAAATAAAATGGCTACAATTTTAGGTATTCACTTAATTTTGTTAGGTATAGGTACTTTTCTTCTAGTACTCAAGGCTCTTTATTTTGGTGGCGTATACGATACCTGGGCGTCGGGGGAGGAGATGTAAGAAAAATTACCAACTTGACCCTTAGTCCAAGCCTTATATTTGGTTATTTATTAAAATCCCCTTTTGAGGGAGAAGGCTAGATTGTTAGTGCGGACAATTTAGAAGACATAATTGGAGGGCATGTATGGTTAGGTTCCATTTGTATACTTGGCAAAATTTGACATATCTTAACCAAACCCTTTGCATGGGCTCACCGTGCATTTGTATGGTCTGGAGAAGCTTACTTGTCTTATAGTTTAGGTGCTTTATCTGTCTTTGGTTTTATCACTTGTTGTTTCATTTGGTTCAATAATACTGCCTATCCTAGTAAATTTTATGGACCCACCAGACTAGAAGCTTCTCAAGCTCAGGCATTTACTTTTCTAGTTAGAGACCAACGTCTTGGGGCTAACATGGGATCCGCCCAAGGACCTACTAGTTTAGGTAAATAACTAATGTGGTCTCCGATCGGAGAGGTTATTTTTGGAGGGGAAACTATGCATTTTTGGGATCTCCTTTCTCCTTGGTTGGAAGCCCTAAGAGGTCCCAATGGTTGGGACTTGGGTGGGCTAAAGAAAGACATACAACCTTGGCAAGAATGATGTTCGGCAGAATATATGACCCATGCTCCTTTAGGTTCTTTAAATTTTGTTGGTGGCATTGCTACCGAGTTCAATGCAATCAATTATGTCTCTCCTAGAATTTGGTTGGCTACCTCTCATTTTGTTCTAGGATTCTTCCTATTTGTGGGTCATTTGTGGCATGCGGGAAGGGCCCGTGTAGCTATAATAGGATTTGAAAAGGAATCGATTGTGATTTGGAACCTGTTCTTTCTATGACCCCTCTTAGCTAAGATTTTTTAGCTAAGATTTTCTTATACTTATATATATATATTCGTTCCACCTTTTTCAGTTTTGGCTCGGTTAAGTGAGATAGCTGTGCCATTCCCTTTTATGATAGTGGGCTAGACCAAATGAATAAAAAAACAAATTTATTCAATAAACAAAAACAAAAGTAGAGAGGGGGGTTCGAACTCCCAATAGTTCTTTGTTCAAAACTATATCGGTTTTCAAGACCAGAGCTATTAACCACTCAGCCATCTCTCCAATGGGTAATCTGTATTTTATTACTATGAATAGAACATAACCATATGAAGTGATACACTAACTATATGTACTATAGAAACATCCCATATGTGAATCTATATTTCTATGTATTTATCTATATACTATATATATACATGTATACATATACACATAATCCACTATGTTTGTTTGTGGAGTAAATACTAAACTCCCCCTGACCATATGCTCGAATAAAAAAAATAAAATAAAATAAAGAGTAATAAGTTCTAAAGAATCAATTGATTTGCGATCGAATCCCTACATGATTTTACTAAGCGAGGGATCAAATGAAATTGTATAGTTTATAGTTCATTTGTTGGTAACTTGGAGGATTACAAAAATGACTATTTCTTTCCAATTAGTAGTTTTTGCATTAATTATGACTTCATCAATCTTACTGATTAGTGTACCCATTGTATTTGCTTCTACTGATGGCTGGTCAAGTAACAAAAATGTTGTATTTTCAGGTACATCATTATGGATTGGATTAGTCTTTCTATTAGCTATCCTTAATTCTCTTATTTCTTGAATTTTGTTGGATCCAAAAATGCCACTCCTTTTTTAAAAAGTATTGTGAAAGACATTAAGATTCAATCTGAAGTATCTAAGTATTTGGCCCTTCACAAATATGATCCAGATGCATATATGATATATCATATATGCATGGACATATGCATGTGTATCAAAAAGGAAGAAAATGCAGATATGGTCGAATGGTAAAATTTCTCTTTGCCAAGGAGAAGATGCAGGTTCAATCTCTGCTATTCGCCCATGGTGAAGTAATATACTTCTTAAAAAAACTTCAATTTAAGAAAAAATTTGGTATAGTTGACTATGATAGTATCGTAGTTCTATCTTCCTCCTTTTTATCTCCCATCCAAACAAAAAATGTTGCTGAGACAGGATTTGAACCCGTGACTTCAAGGTTATGAGCCTTGCGAGCTACCAAATAGCTCTACTCTTTGCTAAAGTATTGGGAACTAATAGACGAAGAAAGATTAGATATGCCTCTCTACCATATATATACAAATAGAATAGTCTATTTATACAGAATGGTAAAGAGGGCCCCTCTATGATCTATGATCATAGAGATCTAAACAAATATGAAACGCTATTTTTACCTTTACCAAATTGATCTTATTGCACCTGGTAATAAACATTCATGAACCATTTCTTGAAGTATGTGTTCGGATAACCCAAAGTCTCGATAGTTACCTCTAGGTCTTCCAATCAAAAAACAATGTCGATGAAGATGTATAGGTGCACTATTCATGGTGGGGATTGCAATTTTCTATGAATTTCCCATTTTCCACTCAATGATAGAACTTTGCTTATTTCATTTTTTGAAGATCGATGAATCAAATGATATTTTTGTTCCAATTTTTGCCGTTTCTTCCCCTTATGGATCGAACTTTTTTTGCCATAATGTTCAGTGCCTATTATTATCAATGATAGAGTTCGGGTCCTAGATGTAAAAGAAAATAGAAGAAGGAAGATCTCCCTCCCTCTCCATTGAAAGAAATGAGATTGTTGCTGATACAGTACATAAAAAAAATAACTAAATTAACCAAATTTTCCAGATGTAGAGGCAATCAAGAAAGCTGCATAAGTAAAAATATAACCTACAGAAAAGTGGGCTAATCCAACCAATCTTGCTTGGACAATGGAAAGAGCCACTATCTTATCTCTCCACCGAATCAAATTAGCCAAAGGTGTGCATTCATGAGCCCATGCTAAAGTTTCAATCAATTCTTGCCAATATCCATGCCAAGAAATTAAGAACATAAATCCAATAGCCCAAACAAGATGTCCAAATAAAAACATCCACGCCCACACCAATAAACTATTCATACCAAAAGGATTATATCCATTGATAAGTTGTGAAGAGTTCAACCATAGATAATCTCTTAACCATCCCATCAAATAAGTGGAGGATTCATTAACTTGTGAAAGGTTACCCTGCCATAATGTGCTGTGATTCCAATGCCAATAAAAAGTCACCCATCCAATGGTATTTAACATCTAGAAAATTGCCAAATAAAATGTGTCCCAACCAGAAATATACAAGTACCGCCACATCCTGGGCCGTCACAAGGAAAACTATAACCAAAATCCTTTTTATCTGGATTAGCTTAGAACCACGTGCATCTAAAGCACCTTTTACTAATATCAATGTAGTTGTGTGCAAACCTAGAGCAATAGCATGATGGACCAAGAAATCTCCAGGACCTATTATTAAGAAGAGTGAATTACTGTTCTCATTAATAACATTCAACCAGCCAGGTAACCATATGTTTTGACCCGCATTGAATGCTGGGCCATTCATTGAAGATAAGAGTACATCGAACCCATATGAAGTCTTACCATGAGTAGATTGTATCCATTAGGCAAATATGGGTTCGATCAAGGTTTGTTTTTCCGAAGTACCAAAAGTGAGCATGACTTCATTATGAACACAAAGTCCCAAAGTATGAAATCCCAAAAACAAACTGGCCCAACTTAAATGAGATATGATAGCTTCTTTATGGTCTAACATTCTTGCTAATACATTATCCTCATTCTGTTCTGGATTATAATCTCTAATGAAGAATATAGCTCCATGAGCAAAGGCTCCTATCATGATGAATCCTATGATGTATTGGTGATGAGTATATAACAAAGCTTGAGTAGTAAAGTCTTGTGCTATGAATGCATAAGCAGGCAAAGAGTACATGTGTTGAGCTACTAAAGAATTAATAACCCCTAAAGAGGCTAGAGCAAGACCTAATTGAAAATGAATTGAATTGTTGATTGTGTCATAAAGGCCCTTATGCCCATATCCTAATCGAACCCTGGGGGAATATGTGCTTCTAAAAGATCTTTGATGTTGTGCCAAATCCCAAAGTTAGTTCTATACATATGACCAGCAACAAGAAAAGGAAATGCAATAGCTAAATGATGATAAGCAATATGGGTCAGCCATAAACTTTGCATTTGTGGATGGAATCCTCCAAGAAGGGTTAGAATGGCAGTTCCCACACCCTTGGAGGAACTAAATAAATGACTGCTGGAATTAGGGTTTTGTGCATAAAGATTCCACTAACCGGTAAAAAGTGGTTCCAATCCTTGGGGATGGTGATATGTTTAAGAAATTATTCCATTTGACATACTCCCCCCTAGATCAGGGAATAGCGACATGAACTAAATGTCCTGTCAAGCTAAAGAACTTAGTCCAAAAAGTCTCGATAAATGATGATTGAGGCGAGATTCAGCATTTTTAAACCACGAAATGCTTGGTCTCCATTTTGGTTGTAGGTGTAATCAACCCGCTATTAAAGATATACCAGAAAGACATAAAAGAAAAAGAGCTCCAGTATAAAGATCTTTATTGGTGCATAATCCAATTGTATATCACCTCTGAAAAAGTACAGAATAAGCAACATTCACAGGGCCGATAGCACCTCCTTGAGTAAAGGGCCTCTACGATGGGTTGACCAAAATGAGGATCCCAAATTGCATGAGCAATAGGTCTTACATGTAAAGGGTCCTATATCCATGACTCCAAATTTCCTTGCCAAGCTATTTCCAAATGTCCACAAAAATATTATTGTTAACTACCCAAAGTGAGAAACAAAAATGTTTTGATAAAGACGTTCCTCAGTAATATCATCATGACTTTCGAAGTCATGTGCGGTAGCAATACCAAACCAAATATGACGAGTAGTGGGTCCTAAGCTAAACCTTGGCTGAACCTTGGAAATCTTAATGCCATAATTCCTTTCAAATCCTCCTAGCCATTATCCTACTACAATAATTCTTGCTAAGAAGAATGCCCATGTTGTGGCAATTCCACCCAGAAGGTAATGGGTTACTCCTACAGCGTGTCCTTATACAATGCTCAATGCTCTAGGCTGAGTAGCAGGAGCAACTTTAAATTTGTTATGAGCCCAAATGATAGATTCAATGAGTTCTTGCCAATAACCATGGCCATTGAATAGAAGCATTAAACTGAAAGCCAAGACAAAATGAGCACCTAAGAAAAAAAGACCATATGCAGATAATGAAGAACCATAAGACTAAATTACCTGAGATGCCTATGCCCATAAGAAATCCTGTAATCACCCATTAATAGTAATGGAACTTTGTGCAAAGTTTCCTCCTGTGATATGGGTTACCACTCCTCGATCACTTATAGTGCCCCAAACATTTGACTGCATTTGCCAACTGAAATGGAAAATTACTACTGAAATTGCATTGTACATCCAGAATAGACCTAAGAAGACATGATCCCAGGTAGATACTTGACATGTTCCTCCTCTTCTAGGCCCATCACAAGGAAAATGAAAACCAAGATTTGTTTTATCAGAAATCAAATGAGAACTATGAGCAAATAGAATGCCTTTCGGTAGTATCAATACAGTCACATGGATCGTAAATGCATGAATGTGATGGACAAAAAAGTTTGTGGTTCCTAATGGAATAGGTGACAAAGCTACTTTGCCACTTACTGCTACTAATTCATCACCTCCCCAAGTTAAGCGGGTACTTGTTGTTGCACTAGGAGCTGTTACACCCGATGCTAAAGCATGGGTGTTTTGTATCCATTGAGCAAAGATGGGTTGGAGTTGTTTAGCGATATCTGAAAACATATCTTGGGGATGCCCCAAAGCACTCATGGCATCGTCATGAATATATAAGCCAAAATTGTGAAACCCTAGAAATATACATGCCCAGCCAGTTAAGATGTGATATGATTGCATCATGGTGCCTAAGGACACGATCTAATAGATCATTGTATCGAGTAATTGGATCATAATCTCTTACCATAAAAAAGTTGCATGTGTAGTAGCACCAACTATGAGAAATCTGCCAATCCACATGTGATGTGTGAACAGTGAAAGTTGTGTACCATAGTCAATAGCTAAGTATGGATAGGGGGGCATTGGAATACATATGGTGAGCTACAATAATGGTTAAAGAACCTAACATAGCTAGGTTAAGCGCTAATTGAGCATGCCATGATGTTGTTAGGATTTTTATAAAGGCCCTTATGACCCTAGCCTGTACATGCACCTTTATGGGCTTCTAAAATGTCTTTAAGGCCAAGGCCAATACCCTAGTTGGCCCTATACATATGACCAGCGATCAAGAAAAGAATTGCAATTGCTAAATGATGATGTGCTATATCACTCAGCCACAAACCTCCCGTTATTGGATCTAATCCTCCATGAAAACTCAAAAATTCTGCGTAGTTTGACCAATTCAAGGTGAAAAAGGTGGTTGCTCCCTTGGCAAAACTGGGATAAAGTTGAATCAAAAGATCCAAATTCAAGATAAATTCATGAGGAAGTGGTATCTCTTTAGGATCAACTCCAGCATCGAGAAATTGGTTAATAGGTAAAGATACATGGATTTGGTGTCCCGCCCAAGAAAGAGACCCAAGTCCTAGTAACCCCGCTAAGTGGTGATTCAACATAGATTCTACATCTTGGAACCAAGCCAATTTTGTGTGTTGCTTTGTGATAATGGAACCAATCGGCAAAAAGCATTAAAGATGCAAAGACTAATGCACCAATTCCAGTACAATAGAGTTGTAATTCACTAGTTATTCTAGATGCTCGCCAAATTTGAAAAAATGGAGGTTATTTGTATTCCCTGGAAACCCCCGCCTACATCACCATTGAATATTTCTTGACCTACTATTGTCCAAACCACCTACGCACTGGGTCCAATGTAAGTAGGATCACTTAGCCATGCTTCGTAATTGGAAAAACGGGCACCGTGGAATTACATGCCGCTCAGCCAAAGAAAGATAATGGAGAGTTGACCAAAATGAGCACTAAATACTTTTTAGAGATCTCCTCTAAATCACTGGTATGACTATCAAAATCGTGAGCATCAGCATGTAGGTTCCAGATCCAAGTGGTAGTATCGGGACCCTTAGCTATTGTTCTTGAGAAATGGCTGGGTCGGGCCAATTCTTCAAAAGACATTTTTATAGGATCTCTATCTACAACAATTTTTTACTTCTGGTTCTGACGAACAAATAATCATTAAGTCCTCCTCTTTCCGGACAACACATACAAAGAGACCTGCCAATAGTCAAATTTTTAGTGAACCTCTGAAAGATGGATATTTTATTTAATTTATGATTAGTCCCTTTTTTTTTTCCTATCTCCCATCCATCTATTTAGTTTTTCACTAGAGCAATTATGATATCCAAGTCCATCCAGGGCAAGTGTTCGGATCTATTATGACATAACGATTAGGTGCCTAACAGACAATTTAAAATCTTGTAAAACCTTTTCTCATAAAACCCTTTCCTAGTGTGATGAAAAAACTATTTTTTATGCAACTTAACCTAGTCTAATATATTTCTATCTGAATGTATAAATGCCCATATGTATCTACTTCTGTGGAACATAATATCTTAATTACTGTACTGTATTACATTACATTAAAAATCACAAAATAATTCATTAGAATTAATAGGATTCATTTCTATATTTATATTTAGTCATTCAAAGGTATTCTTTCCTTTATTATGTTAGTTTTTTGTACCCCTATCTCCTTTATCCATATAAGATACCATACAATAATGATTTGAAAAGTAAGAGATATAATGAAATTTCTAATTGGATCTTATCATAGGATATGTATGATCTATTTTATTTGATTAATAGATCCAACAATCAATTGTAATGAATTACAAATTTTATTCAAATTCTAAATGCCTCATAATCTTCAACCAATTATGTGCTTCAATATAATTATTCAGGGTAAGCACTATAGCCTATTTCCAATACTCAATAGCTTGATTGAACCAAGCTTCTGCGATTTCATAATCACCCCGTAGAATGGCCCATTCTCCCTGGTTGGAATAGGTGAGTAAATTCCTTTCCTTAGAACCATACTTGAGAGTTTCCTACCTCATATGGCTCAGCAATTGATTCTTTTGGCATCCCATTTTAATCTATACTAACTGTATTAGATTTTTAAGAAATGAACCCCCCTTAATAAAAAAAAAGAAGGAGGGGGGGGGGTGCTAACCACAACTAAGCAGACAAAGTTAATTAACTAAGTTTCAAACTCTAATTTTCTTGGTCAAAAATATAATATATTTTATCTTTTCTCCCCCTCTCTTCCAAAGAATGAAGCATAGAGATATTTCCTTATCTCATTACATTAGATTTTTCTGAAAGGGAACTATCTCGTTTTCATATATGAAATTTATATAGAATCTCTGAAAACGACTTTCCTTCCATAAGAGAAAAGAACTTCCTATCTTTGGGATCTGACACTACACCGCTGCTCAATATCTTATACCTTAGTGGATCGACTTTATTACATAAGTTGATTACTTCCCATACCTTGAAGTATAAGTAAGCAGTTCTTAACCATATTGATCCAATAGCCCACTAATGTATCTTTATGGTGCTTTGTCTATCAATTTGATCCTTTACCCATAGAATATAGTATATAGGCGTATTTATTTCTTCATATTTTGGTTCTTGTGAAGTCTCTTTCCTTACTATAGTTGAGAAAAATCATTTCTTTGGATGATGCATATGTAGAAAGCCTTTTTTATAGTATTTACTTTACTTTACTAGCCAATTTGATCTTTTTTTTCCTTCTTTCTATAGTGGAGATAGCCACACATAATGATAGATCATGGCCATATTATTAAAAGCTTGCAGTAAGAATGGATTTCATTCTAGTGCCTGGAAATAATATTCCAAAGCCTTCATATGTTCTCCATTACTTGTGTGTATAAGGCCTATGTTATAGAGTATATAACTTCGATCATAGGGATCAATTTCTGGTCGCATAGCTTCATAATAATTTTGTAAAGCTTTCACATAATTTCCTTCGGATTGAGCTGACATCCGTTACAGTCGTTCATTCTATTCAAAAATCTTCATTCCAGAACCGTACATTACATTTTCATTTCATACGGCTCCTCCCTTCAGTGCATAGTACTAAGTAATCTATGGAATCCAAATTTGACTATTCTCATTATATTATGAACTGGCAGGGGCTAGTAGTTTTACAAGAAATCTCTAGCCAGCCTCCCTGTAAGGTAAGAGGTTTTTCTTTCTTAACACCAATCTAGTTCTATATAGAAATGGTAATTCTCGCAATTTCTTTATCCCCAACGCCCCTTATTTTTAGGAATTGGTCACTTCAATGATCTTTGATGGTTATATGGATATCCAAAGTATGAATGAGATGGATGTTTGTTGTCCTAACCATTCTTCTTAGTCCCGATACCAATAAGTAAAGGGATAATTTATAATAAAGTTTTCATCTTGTTGATTCCTAAGTGTAGTGCTTCTTTCCCTATGTCACCTATGGGTACTAGTGAAGTAGAATTTACCTGTAATACATAACCTATAAGGGTACCCTTTCGCTCAATACTAAAATCTGCAATTGAAGCATTTGAGGCTGCATTTCCCTAGAATACACGAGAGAAGGAATTATTATATCTCCAAACTTCACCTTCACCAAACGTAGGTTTATTTCAATAATTTGTTTCTTTCCATCTCAAACCACAACCCTTTTTGTAAGACTGAGAGTGCTAAAAAACAAAAGAAAAAAAAATCAAATAGCACCATCTCTGTAATAAGTAAATGCCTTTTTTTCCCCTGAAGTTGTTGGAATTATTCGTAATAAGATACTGGCTACAATTGAAGAGGTCTTATCAATAAAATTCCCATTAATTTGATATCTAGGCATAATTAATTAGCATTCTATTCTATAATTTTTCTCATTACCTTGAGAGGTAATGATCCAACAAACAAAAGAATTCTATAGTACAAGATAACATAAAAACAAATAGATTAATTTAGTTCTAAAAAAAATGTGAACCCTTCACTCAAATTATAAATTGAAATTATGCTTTTGGTAAGGAGAGATGAAATATTTAAATCAGATTGGATTTCATCCCAATTATCAAATTATTTATTATTTATATAGTATACCAACGAATAGAACTATTACTATTGAATAGAACTATTACTATTTCGTCTAAGTTGAATAACCAAGACAAAGATTTTTTTTATTCTTATGGAACCATTGATCGGTTGAACCTATATTGCAGTAATATGAATGACTCACTATTTATTTGGTTTTTATTTCTGGACAATAATAAGATTATATTATGTAGGAGAGATGGCCAAGTGGTTCAAGGCATAGCATTGGAACTGCTATGTAGGCTTTTGTTTACCGAGGGTTCGAATCCCTCTCTTTCCATTTATTTATGTTAATTCACCAACATTACTGACTCCAATATATCAAATATAATAAGAATCAATATTTTTATTCCAACACTAAGACTCTTATTTCTATTTCATAGAGATTCTCTATTCCTAATTACATTACTTTGTTTGATATGTAAAATACAAATATAAATATCAGAAAGAGTGAAGATAAATGAAAATCCTTGATTTATTTGTAATACATAAATGGGAAAATGAACTCTTAGATTTATTTATAAAAATTTTACTTCAGCGCAAGGGGGGGGGTGCAAAATTGTCTGAACCTTTCCTTGTTATTTTCGTTAGGTTCAAGTCTGACGGGAATAATATTCTACGACTAACAACTCATTTATTTTCAAACCGATCGATTTACTATCTATTATTTGATTTACTAATCCTTTATATTGGAATAAGTCAATAGTCAAATGTTTTGGCAATTCTTCATGGGGGGGCGATTCCATAGAATTTTGAATCAGAGCTTTCGATCTTTGTTTATTCTTCGTAGTAATAATATCTCTGGGCTTGCAATGATAACTTGGTATATCCACTATACGATTATTAACTAAAATATGTCTATGATTAACTAATTGCCTGGCTCCGGGAATAGTCGAAGCCATACCAATCGAAAAAGGATGTTATCCAAACGCATCTCAAGTAGTTGTAATAAAACTTGACCTGTTGACCCTTTGGCTTTTCCAGCGATATGTACATATCTAAGTAATTGTCATTCTATCAAACCATAATGAAAATGCAATTTCTGTTTTTCTTCTAGATGAATACGATATTGTGATCTTTTCCCAGAATGATTGGTTTTTAAGATCACTTCCAGATCTAGGCTTTTTACTAGTTAGTCCTGGTAAAGCCCCCAGACGGCATATCTTTTTGAAACGAGGTCCTTGGTAACAGACATAAGAAAAAGACTCCTTTTTTATTTTATTGACATTTCATTTCTTCATATTACATTACAGAAGAAATCAAAATTAAGACCGAACTAAACTAGAAACAACATAAAGCTAAAATGGAGTTATTGAAGTATTACACACAACTATTGACATGCTACAAATCAAATAAAGTAGAATGGAATAAATTGTATCAATATACAGACTTTTTGTATATATAGGAAATAATGTATGTACTAAGAAATTTAGACTCCGTCTTCAGATTTGTTCTATACAAATCTAATTCCTCCATTTTGTATTTTTGGATTTCTAGTTACAAGTTATCACCACATAATAGATCTGATTGGCAACCCAACATTTGGGGAAATGGAGAAGGGGTATTGTCAATCATGGAAAAAAATAGATAGAGAAAAAGCCAGCTATCGGAGTCGAACCGATGACCATCGCAGTACAAATGCAATGCTCTAACCTCTGAGCTAAGCGAGCTCACTAACAGAAATGCATAGGAATTCTATAAAGTACCTAATCTTAGTTAGCTATTAATAAATTCATAATTGAATACTAAAATACTCAAATTCATTTAGAATTTTAATTTAGTAAATTAACTTTAACTATCTAATAACTATCACTATAATATAAGTATTTAATAAGTACCTTATAAGTATTTAATAAGCATTTATAAGTATAATTTGATTTACTATTATATTATGATTTTTTTCATTTATTATTATATTATTAAATAAATTATTAAACAATTAAAAATTCAAAATAATTCAAAATATATTTTATATGATTAAAATAAAATATCATGACATGATATTATCAAACTTGAAATTTTGACTAGAAAAAAAGGGAATTATTTTTTAGAGCAGTTATTGCAAACTATATTAATTATATTAATTACTCGATTGGTTCTCATATTAGAAAAGAATAAGAAAAGGAGAATAAAGATACAAAAATGAGGTATTCTTCTGGTTTCATTTAGCAATGTAGGAGATAAGAAAGAATGAATATCGACTGTTCCAGTATTGCAAATAGTGTCGTAAAAATGAAAGAGGGGGGAAGCATATATATCTGGGATATATGTATCCATATTGAATTGTAGATATATCAATAATAGAATCAGTTCTGATTAAAACAAATATAGTTTATCCAATAAAGATGAAATAATAGAGGGTGGTGAAAAATAAAATAGCAGTATACACTTCTCCAATACAATATAAGAATCATTATCTAATGAATTCAACGGTCTCAAGATAAATCAAAGAAGTAGAAAGGGGGATATGGCAAAATTGGTTGACGATACGGACTTGATTGAATTGAGCCTTGGTATGGAAACCTACTAAGTGCTAACTTCCAAATTCAGAGAAACACTGGAATTAAAAATGGGCAATCTTGAGCCAAATCTTTATTTGAGATTTGAAATGGTTTGGTTCATCAAAAAAACTAGAATAAAAAATAAAAAAAGGATAGGTGCAGAGACTCAATGGAAGTTGTTCTAACGAATGTAATTGATTATGTTATGTTAGTAGTTGGAATCTCTCCATCATTATGAAAAGGGGAACTCTATATACCCAATACGTACCTACACATACTAACATATCAAATGATTAATCATGACCCGATTCCATTATATATATATGATATATATGTATATGACATTATATATGAAATGAATTGAATATATATGATATGAAAAAAATGCAAAGTCAATTAGGAATCTATTCCAACCAAAGTTGGAAGTTGAAGGAAGAATCCAATATTTAATGATCAAATAATTGATTCTAGAGTCTGATAGATCTTTTGAAAAATTAATTAATTGGATGAGAATAAAGAGAGAGTACCGTTCTACATGTTAATACTAACAACAATGAAATTTATAGTAAGAAGAAAATATGTCAACTTAAGAAATCGTGAGGGTTCAAGTCCCTCTATCCCCAAAAATCCCATTTTACTTCTTTTTTGTTTCATCAAAGATTCAAAAAATAAATAAATAAACTTTTGGAAGATCTAAAAAATTCAGGGACTAGGTAAGATTTAAAAATATTTTTTGGTTATTGACATAGATACAAATACTCTATTGTAGTAGAATGATGTGTAGAAAATGGTCAGGATAGC
This sequence comes from Trichopus zeylanicus subsp. travancoricus, assembly GCA_005019695.1. Lineage (NCBI taxonomy): Eukaryota > Viridiplantae > Streptophyta > Magnoliopsida > Dioscoreales > Dioscoreaceae > Trichopus > Trichopus zeylanicus. Next base: position 755,372 of record RXID01014326.1, read on the forward strand.
TTAGTTGGTAGAGCAGAGGACTGAAAATCCTTGTGTCACCAATTCAAGTCTAGTTCCTAACATCCCAATTCTTTATCACATCGATATTTATACAAATTCTCACTTAAAAGGTAAATATATATCTAAAATAAATATGTTGGCTAAAAAGTTTCAAAAATCTACAAGAGTTGAAGGATAGCAATAGACAAGATGCATTTCAGACACAGTACAAATAAAAATTGATCCCTTTTCATTTTTTTTCATATTTCTATTCTATTTCTTCACTCCTACTTTTGTTACTTTACTAAGTGATGTGCGCGGTACAAGGTTTATGATGCGAAACCTTTTTGATTCATCTTATTTATAGTTTTTGCTCATATGAGATATCTTACAAATGAAATTATGAGATATCTTACAAAAAGCCTTTTTTTTTTATTTTAGCCCTTCCATAATATGCTTGGGAGTCCGGCTACTCTATTTCATTTAGAGCATGACGTAAAAATATTCTTGATTTGACTTAAATGAAGCCTGGAGTCATGTCATAGAAGTGAACATAAGTTTCTTATATTCAATGAGCATCTTGTATTTCATAGAAATTGGGGGTAATATAGTCCTTACGTAGGGGCCAGCCTATCCAACTTTTCCAGCATCAAGATACGTTTAAGACATGGATGATTATCATAAGAGATTCCTAATATTTCATAGGATTCCCGCTCTTGAAAATCTGCAATTTTCCAAATCTAGAAAACAGACAAGATTCTAGGATTATTCCTAGATACAAATACTTTTATGCATACCCCTTCTGCTTTATCTATACCATATTCTATTCTCGTAAGATGATATACACTAGCTAAAAATCTGCTTGGTGCTACATCATAGGCACACTGGGAACATAAATAATTGTAACCATATATATATGAAATAATAGCAATGGAGTCCCAATCCTCTTTTTTTTTTTGTAAAGTCTCTATTCCTTGATAGTTGAAGCCCAAGGATCTATGAACAAGCTCATGCTTGACTAGCCAATCAGAGAAATGACCCTACATCTACTTGATTTCTCCCATACTTATTTGTACTTGTACAAGTATTTCTCAATTTAGAATGAAAATTTTGAAAGATTGACTTGCTCTTTCTCATTCAGCATAAGAAAACCCTACCTAATTCGCTAATTCGTAGGAAGATACTAAATTTTGAGATTTGCAAAATCTTTCAGAAGGTATTTCTGAAGTATATGATGATTGATAGATCAATCCTTGATCGTAATTTCTAGTATGAGTATTGTGTCGAACATAAAACTTGTGATTACTAGTAAAACATTGATTTTCCCATTGAGACATAGTTCTATCTTCAAGGAGTTCTCGAGATATCTTCTTACAAAGTTTTGTTATAGCATCTATAACTACCTCTGGTTTAGAGGGGCAGCCCAACAAATAGACATCCACAGGAATTAGCTTATCGACTCCCCGAACAGTACTATAAGAATCATTACTGAACATTCCTCCTATAATAGTATAGGCTCCCATAGCAATAACATATTTTGGTTCAGGCATTTGCTCATATAATCTCACTGAAGAAGGAGCCATTTTCATTGTTACTGTGCCAACTGTTAAAATTAGGTCTGCTTGCTTAGAACTCGATCTTGGTACCAATCCATAACAATCAAAATCGAATCACGAGCCTATTAATGAAGCAAATTCAATGAAACAACAACTAGTACCATAGAGAAGCAGCCATAAACTAGAGAGTCTTGACCAATTCGAAAGATCATTTGATGTAGTTGAAATAACTGAATTGTGGGTTGTTTGGTCAAGTAATGAAAACTCAATCAAATTCATAATTGTCTCAATTGTAATCTATTTTTTATTTTGATTGTCTGAATATTTAGCTAAAACCATTCTAATGCTCCTTTTCACCATGCATAAACTAACCCAACAATTGGGATAAACATGAAAATGAAATCTTCTATAAATACATATATGCCCAATACATCAAAACTCATTGCCCATGGATAAAGAAAGACCATTTCAACATCAAAAACAACAAAAACTAAAGCATACATGTAATAGTTGATTCGGAATTGTAACCAAGCATCTCCCATAGGTTCTATACCTGATTCATAACTAGAGAACTTCTCTTGTCCTTTACTAATCAAGGTTAAAACTTCAAAAATTAGAAATGCCAAGATAGGAATAATCCTTGATATTATCAGAAATGCCTAGAAAATATCATATTCGTGAAGCAAAAACATAAATGTACTCCTATTAATCTGGAATATGTTGAATTATTCTTTCTAGACTGGGATCATCAATTCATCTATAGAATTTCTTAGTTGAAACAAGAATTGATTTTGATCGAATCAAACTGCATATCTTAGAGTTTGTTTATTGTACGGTAGGCATGTCTTGTTTAAAGATTCATCCAACAGAGTACCTCTTAGCATTTCTAATGAAATAGTAAACACTAATAAACTAAGAAAAACTAATAAATAGAACTATAATATTATTTATTATTATAATATAAGGATTATTAAGGTACAAGGATTATAAGAACAATTCAACAAATTAAATCCCCAATCCAACTTGTAGCATAGAATATAGTTGAAGAGAGGCTGATACGTTTAGGGCCGATTCATTATCTTTGAAATAATCAATTCAATGGAGGTTATGAAAAAAAAATAATTAGTCAAGGGACTTCTACAAATACAAGACTAAGAATAGGTCTCAATCCATGTGACTTGGGATTAAATTTGGTTGGGTTGGATTAGAGTTTCTAGACAGGATCAATCATGTCATGATTTTCACTTCATAAATTGACTGGGATTGAGTATACCAGAAAATCAAATGTATCACTAACTCTTTGGTCATGGACAGGAAAAGAAAGTAATCCACGAGGATTAATAAAAATAAATAAGTATGGATATCTTAGGTTATCCCAGATTTGACAAATGCCAATAGGATCCGTTAGAGTGGGTTATTTTTTTCTTGTCCTTATACATATGTAACTATGTAATACTTTCATTTCTATGGATCGACTGATCAGTCAGTCTGTCCATAAATAAAATAAGGAGATGAAAACTATTATAAACTCAAATCGAATATCTATACAAAAATACATTCTATTAGGGCTATACGGATTCGAACCGTAGACCTTCTCGGTAAAATAGATCAAACCTATTATTATATTATCAAAATGATTCCAACTATTTCAAAGACCCAACATGCATTTTTTTTGCATTGGGCTCTTTCATCAATTGATGTAAAGATCAATTAGTCCACCATATTTTTTCTTCACAGGAAGATAAAAAGATAATAAGATGGCTCTGCCTACTCTGATTCATATTCATTATTTGAATTCTGATTTAGGAGCAATACCAAAGTCTCTCAAAGAAGGATTACTTTGACTTAGGTCTTCCTTCGGCCTAGATCAACCTAAGTTAAATGGAGTTTCTATTGCTCCTCTGCAAGGGTCAAATATGAGACTTCATACACCTTAAAGTTCATAGGATGAAAAGAGATGATTTTGAGGTCCTTATATTGATTATGCCTAGCATTGAATGTGGATTGGGTATTTATCCTATCAATTATCAAATCAATGGTAGGTTTTCTATTTGGCACTTAAATTTGCCCGAAATCTAAATCAGACTGAATCAAACCAAATAAAATATATGTCAGGCTATTTTTCTCTTGTTCCTCAAATCTATGGAGTAAGACATCAATTTTTCATCTCAATAAGAACAATTATGTTCATTGTATAATTGGCTTCTTTTGAAAAGCATTGGCATATGTGTAAACGAGGTGCTCTACCTAACTGAGCTATAGCCCTTGCCCTTGTCATAGATATCTAACATATGGATAATTTATTGTCAAGATGGATAGTCCATGATCCCACATCGTATGATAGCTTTGCGATTGGTTTACTATTTTAACAAATTGGAATTGCTTAGAAATACTATACTATCTATTATCCTCGGAGTGATGTGTCATTTGTGTTGATAAATGACCTACTTAACTTAGTGGTTAGAGTATTGCTTTCATATGGCGGTGTTCATTGGTTCAAATCCAATAGTAGGTAGAACTTATTAAATACTGGAGTGGAGTAAATGGTATCTAAAGTCAATGGTATCTAAAAAGATTTTCTACCCATCTTTTTTTTTTGGTTTCATTGTATTAGATTAGACTTGATTGTGTTCAATTGGTGGAATCAAAATGTAATAATTCTTTTGAAGATTTTGATGTATTTTGTTGACTAGGAGGAAATAACATTGATAGCCTCTACTCGTGTCCTAGCTCGTCTGAGTGCTAGATTCGCCTCAATTGCTTGTCTTTTACCCTCAGCTCTACTCAAGTTAGCTTCAGCTATTTCAAGAGTTTGTTGAGCTTCTTGTGGATCAATGTCAGTACACATCTCTGCATCATTTCCTAAAATGGTGATCTCATTATTACCTATTCTAGCAAAACCGCCCATTAGAGCCACCGTTAACCATTGGTCATTGAGGTGTATTCTCAAAAGACCTATATCCACAGTTGTGGCAATAGAAGCGTGGTTTGGTAATACACCAATTTGCCCACTATTAGTAGATAAAATTATTTCTTTTACTTATAAATCCAAAATAATTCAATTAGGAGTCAATACACAAAGATTTAAGGTCATTTCTTGCTCTCCACTTCTAAGTTTATAGCTTTCGTGGTAGCTTCATCGATGTTACCCACCAAATAAAAGGCTTGTTCGGGAAGACTATCTAATTCTCCGGAAAGGATGAGTTGAAACCCCTTAATTGTTTCTGCGAGACCAACATATTTACCCAAAGAACTAGTAAATACTTCTGCCACAAAGAAGGGTTGTGATAAGAAATACTCAATTTTTCATGCTCTTGCTACAGTTAACCGATCCTCTTTGGATAATTCATCCAACCCCAGGATAGCTATGATGTCCTGAAGTTCTTTGTAATGTTGTGAAGTTTGCTTAACTTTTTGTATAGTTTCATAATGTTCCTCGCCAACGATTCGATGCTATAACATAGTTGACATTGAATCTAAAGGAACTATTGCTGGATAAATACCCTTGGCAACTAATCCTCTTGATAGTATGGTAGTAGCGTCTAAATGTGCAAATGTCATGGCAGGAGCCAGGTCGGTCAAATCGTCCGCAAGTACATAAACTTCTTGGATCAAAGTTATAGATCCCTCTTTAGTAGAAATAATTCTTTCTTGCAAAGAACCCATTTCTGGAATAAGGGTGGGTTGATAACTAACTGCAGAAGGCATTCTACCCAATAAGGTGTATACTTCTGACATTGCTTGGACGAAATGAAAGATATTGTCGATGAATAGAAGCACGTCTTGTTCATTAACATCCTGAAAATATTCCGCCATGGTTAGGGCAGTCAAACCAACTCTCATATGAGCTCCCGGCGGTTCATTCATTTGACCATAGACTATAGCTACTTTGGATTCTGTAATATTTTTTTCATTAATCACTCCAGATTCTTTCATTTCCATGTAGAGATCATTTCCTTCACGAGTACGTTCACCAACTTCGCCAAATACAGATACACCTCCATGAGCTTTGGCATTGTTGTTGATCAATTCCATGGTGAATACTATTTTTCCCACACCATCTCCCCCAAATAGCCTGATTTTTCCCCCATGACAATATGGAGCTAAAAGATCCACCACTTTAATCCTTGTTTCAAAAATTGATAATTTCGTATCTAATTGTATAAAAGCAGGCGTAGATCTATGAATAGGAGATGTTGTGCGAGTATCCATAGGACCTAAATTATCAACGAGTTCCCCAAGAATGTTGAAAATTCATCCAAGAGTAGCTCCGCCAACTAGAACACTTAGAGGAGTTCCTGTGTCAATCACTTCCAGTCCTCTCATCAGACTATCTATAGCACTCATAGCTACAGCACTAACTTGATTATTTTCTAATAATTGATGTACCACACAAGTCACATTAATTTGTTGACAGGTAGTATCTCAACTTTTAACTACTACCAAAGCATTATAAATATTACGCATCTTTCCTAGGGGAAAAGCAACATCCCGTACTGGGCCAATAATTTGGGCGATACGTCCTAAGTTTTTTTCTTCAAGTGCAGAAACCAGGGGACCATAAATAGTAAGATTGATTTTTATAATCATAATAAAGTGAAATATGTCAAAATTCCTTTGGAATAGTATCCAATAAAAAAATGTTCGATAGGAAGTCGATCGGCTAATTGAATAAGAAATAAATCGAAGTTAGCACTGGATTTAGTTGGTATCACGCAAAGGAATTCAATTCCATTATTTACTCATTGAATTATTCAATTTTTAAGTTCAACCAATCCTTTTTTTAGTATTTTTAATATAAAGTAGATAAATAGGAATCATGAGTAAGTTAAGTGTGTTTCATTTTTCTATCATTATAGAAAATACCATCCCTATTAGATTATATTATCTATGGAATTCCAACCCAAACTCCATTTAGGATTTATTACTTTGATCTCATTGTTCATTGTTTTTTACATAGACGTTTTTGTCTATTCTTGTTTTATACCTTTTCCTTGTTTTATACCTTTTCATGGATGAATTATGGCTATTTTCACATCCTAGGATTTACATATACAACATTTATCACTGTCAAGAGTGTTTAATTAATTAATATTTATATATTTAATGACAAATAAGAAGAGGATCAACTCAATTATAAACTTACAAAACAAGGATTGCCTTGTGCCATATATAACAAAGAGTATACAATAATGATGTATTTGGTGAATCAAATACATTACATAGTCTAATAACCAACAATTTTCTAATTAGTTGATAATATTAGTTGAATTTTTTGAAAGATTTTTCTTAAGGGTTTCCTTCACATCTAATCCATATCGAATAGACCTTATCATTGTGAGAATTCTTAATTCATGAGTCGTAAGGAGGGACTTATGTCACCACAAAATAGAGACTAAAGCAAGTGTTGGATTCAAAGCTAGTGTTAAAGATTATAAATTGACTTATTATACTCCTGAATATGAAACCAAAGATACTGACATCTTGGTAGCATTCTGAGTAAGTCCTCAACCCAGGGTTTCACCTGAAGAAGCAGGAGCTGCGGTAGCTGCCGAATCTTCCACTGGTACTTGGACAACTGTGTGGACTAATGGACTTACCAGTCTTGATCATTACAAAGGATGATGCTACCACATTGAGAGCGTTTTTAGGGAGGAAAACCAATATATTGCTTATGTAGCTTATCCTTTAGACCTTTTTGAAGAAGGTTCTGTTACTAACATGTTTACTTCCATTGTAGGTAATGTATTTGGTTTCAAAGCTCTACGAGCCCTATGTCTAGAGGATTTATGAATTCCTCCTTCTTATTCTAAAACTTTCCAAGGCCCGCCTCATGGTATCAAAGTTGAAAGAGATAAGTTGAACAAGTACGGCCGTCCCTTATTGGGATGCACTATTAAACCAAAATTGGGGTTATCCACAAAGAACTACGATAGAGCTGTTTATGAATGTTTATGCAGTGGACTTGATTTTACCAAGGATGATGAAAATGTGAATTCCCAACCATTTATGCGTTGGAGAGAACATTTCTTACTTTGTGCTGAAGCAATTTATAAAGCACAAGTCGAAACAGGCAAAATCAAGGGACATTACTTGAATGCTACTACAGGTACATGGGAAGAAATGATCAAAAGGGCTGTATCTGCAAGAGAATTTGGAGTTCCTATCATAATGCATGATTACTTAATAGGGGGATTCATTGCAAATACTAGCTTGGCTCATTATTGTCGTGATAACGGCCTGTTGCTTCACATCCATCGCGTAATGCATGCAGTTATTGATAGACAGAAAAATCATGGTATGCATTTTAGTGTACTAAATAAACATTGCGTATGTCTGGTGGAGATCATATTCATGTTGGTACAGTAGTAGGTAAATTGGAAGGGGAACATGAGATGACTTTGGGTTTTGTTGATTTATTACGTGATGATTTTATTGAAAAAGACCAAAGTCGCGATATTTTTTCACTCAAGATTGGGTCCCTATGTTGGGTGTTCTGCCCATGGCTTCAGGGTGTATTCATGTTTGGCATATGCCTGCCCTAACCAAAATCTTTGGGGATGATTTCGTACTACAGTTTGGTGGAGGAACTTTAGGGCACCCTTGGGGAAATACACCTGGTGCAGTAGCTAATCGGGTGGCTTTGGAAGCGTATGTACAAGCTTGTAACGAGGGACATGACCTTGCTCATGAAGGTAATGAAATTATCCATGAAGCTAGTAAATGGAGTCCTGAGCTAGACACTGCTTGTGAAGTATGGAAGGACATCAAATTCGAATTTGCACTAGTAGATACAACAGACTAGTAGATATGTCAGATTATGATAAAGAGAAAAAAAATTCGATAATTCCTATTTGTTCTCCTAATTTTAATTAACCTCGGCCTAATCTTTTACTAAAAAGGATTGAGCCAAACAAAATGGAATATCCTATAAATCCTATATATTATATATTTGCATATGTCTTTGATATGTACAAACCTTACTATACTATATAGAAGATGCAAATACAAAAGACTAAACAACTCAATACTTCTATCATTAGATCCATAATGAATTCTCATAATTAATTCTACGAATCCTTGGATTGGTGGATTTTTAGATTCCACAGTTTTATTTCAAACCATAAATCAAGCCAAGCCAAGAGGCGAGGGCTTTCTCGACCTATCCTCTAATATAATATTGTCTTTTTCATTCTATGTTAGAATAGAAACTTATTATTTGATTATATGATACGAAATCATACAAGAATAAATTCTTCACTTTGTAGGAAAAAATAATTCTATCTTTCGATGAAAGATTTGTTTGTACATGGCATGAGAGAAACTTCTTTTCATATTTCTAATTTAGGAAAAGATTCTATCAATATATATATATTAGAAAGAAGTGATACTTTGAATTTACCAAAAAAAAAAGAATAATTTCTTTCAATACTCACTCATTGTTGGTTAACAGTTAACAATCCTAATGATGGAATCCATATGCTTCATTTTGCTAGAAAATCAATTAATCAAATACTAAAATGTAAAATGATTATTCATCGAATGACTATTCCTTTATTGTATTTTCATAAAATGGGGGGCAGAAAGACTCTATGGAGAAATGGTGGTTCAATTTAATATTGTCTAATGAGAGTTTAGAAGATAGGTATGGACTAAGTAAAACAATGGATAGTCTTGATGGTATTGGGCATACCCCTGGAAGTGAAGATCCCATTCTAAATGATATGGAGAAAAACATTTTTCTTAGTTAGAGTGATAGTGGTAGTTATAGTTATAATTTTAGTAATGTTAATTATTTATTGGAGATCAGGAATATTTTTGGTTTGATCTCTGATAACACTTCATTAGTTAGGGATAGTAATGACGACAGTTATTCTGTATATTTTGATATTAAAAATCAAATTTTTGAGATTGACAATAAGAATAATAGTTCTTTTTTGAGTGAACAAGAAAGTTTTTTTTATAGTTATTTGAATAGTGGGTCTAAAAATAAGAATAACTACTACGTCAGTTACATTTATAGTATTATTTGGACTGTAAATATAAGTATAAGTGTAAGTAGTAGTGAAAGTGGAAGTTCTAGTATAAGTACTAGTAGTAATGACAGTGATTTAAATATAAAAGAAAGATCTAATGATTTTGATATAAGCAAAAAATAAAAAGATTTATGGGTTCAATGTGAAGATTGTTATGGATTAAATTATAAAAAAAAATTTGAAGTCAAAAATGCATATTTGTGAACACTGTGGATATCATTTGAAAATGAGTAGCTCAAATAGAATTGAATTTTCGATTAATCCAGGAACTTGGGATCGTATGAATGAAGCTATGGTTTCTATTGACCCTATAGAATTTCATTCAGAGAAGGAACCCTATATAGATCGTATCGATTCTTATTAGAGAAAGACAAGTTTAACTGAAGCTGTTCAAATAGGCATAGGTCAACTAAATGGTATTCCTGTGACAATTGGGGTTATGGATTTTGAGTTCATGGGAGGTAATATGGGATCCGTAGTGGGCAAGAAAATCACCTGTTTGATCGAGTATGCTACTAATAAATCTCTACCTATCATTATTGTGTGTGCTTCTAGAGGAGCATGCATGCAAGAAGGAAGTTTGAGCTTGATGCAAATGGCTAAAATCTCTTCTACCTCATATAATTATCAATCAAATAAAAAGTTATTCTATGTATCAATCCTTACATCTCCTACAATCGGTGGAGTGATGGCAAGTTTTGGTATGTTGGGAAATGTCATTATTGCTGAACCTAATTCCCACATTGCATTTGCGAGTAAAAGAGTAATTGAACAAACGTTGAATAACACAATACCTGATGGTTTACAAGCGGCTGAATATTCCATAAGGGATTGTGATGTCTTTCTATAGCAAAGCAGGACTATTCATTAGCTCTTATTTGTGGTGCACAATTTCATGGGATGTTTGTAATGGTTATGACCGATTTGATAGAAAAGAAAAAATAGTGTATATTTTTCGTTGGGGATTTCTTGGAATACATTGCCACATTTTCTTCTACTTCCTTATGAGAGATATCCAATCAATTAGAATGGAGGTCAAAGAAGGTCTTTATACTCATCATGTCCTTTATATGGAAATCCAAGGTCAAGGAGCCATTCCCTTGACTTGTACTGATGAGAATTTCTCCACGGGAAATTGAACAAAGAGCTGCTGAATTGGCCTATTTCTTGCATATACCAACTGAAGTATTTTGAAAAATGAACTGAAGAAAAATTTTTCAGCATGAAGAAAAGAACTTGCTAACCCCTTTTATTTAATTGAATTTTCTTCAGAATGCCCATTCGAGCAGAACGTGTTATATTCTATGTTCCTATTCTGTTGGTGCAGTAGCCCATAGAATAAAACCAAAAGCGGAGAAAGTATATGGGGTAACTATAATATAATGAAATATAAAAAAAATGAAGAAGAAGAAATTTTTGTATACCAAAACTATTTTGTTAGCGTACAGAATTCAACTTAATTCTTTTATTTATACTATTCAAAAAGTCTAATTCTCATTACGTTAAGAGTGGATTTATCAAATATATCCGAATTTTTTTTGTAATAAAAAATTCATTAGTTCAGGATTGAGATATCTGAAAATACTATATTGATTCTTTTTTTATATTCCTGATAGATCCAAGGACTAAATTTTGACACAAAATGGAAAGAAATAGATCCACAGCCTTGTTTGTTATATAACTCATACTTTGGAAAAATATCAAATAGAGTCAAAGATTGAAGCAACTTCATTACCATTTTCACAGATAAAAAAAATGAAAAAAAAGAGAAAGCATTGATTTCCTTCCCATATTTTGTATCTATAATATTTTTGCCCTGATGGGTCTCTCTCTTATTTAAGAAAAGTTTGGAACCTTGGATTACTAACTGGTGGAACAACAGGCAATCTGAAATCTTTTTGAATGCTATTCAAGAGAAAAATGTTCTAGAAAAATTCATAAAATTCGAAGAACTATTCCTCTTGGACAAAATGATAAAAGAGTACCCAGAGATACATATACAAGAGCTTCATTTAGGAATACACAAGGAAACAATAGAATTGGTCAAAACACATGATGAATATCATCTCCATCTCATTTTGCATTTCTCCACAAATGTAATCTATTTTGTTATTCTAAGTGGTTATTTTTTTTATGGGTAATAAAGAACTTGTCATTTTTAATTCTTGGGTTCAGGAATTATTCTATAACTTAAGTGATACAATAAAGGCTTTTTCGATTCTGTTAATCACTAATTTATGGATCGGATTTCACTCGACCCATGGTTGGGAACAAATGATTGGTTTGGTCTACAACAATTTTGGATTGGCCCATAATGATCAATTTATATCTGGTCTTATTTCCACTTTTCTAGTTATTCTAGATACAATTGTGAAATATTGGATCTTCCATTATTTAAATTGTGTATCTCCTTCACTTGTAGTTATTTATCATTCAATGAATGAATGATAAACAAATTAATGAATGAAGATGAAGAACTCATTTTGTTTCATAATATCAATTAAATGAGAATATTTTTTAGTGTATAAAGAAAGCATTTTCCATTTTACTTATTTGAATTCAAATTTTACTTATTCTTTTTATTTCTACCTGTTCAAGGTATTTGTCCCATACTATACTCTATTCCAGTACAATTATTCCAATACAATAGCAGACTTCAGGGTAAGGAACTATACTAGACTAGCTACCTATCTAATTTATTTATTGTAGAAATTTCACAATTAATGATTGGACCATGCAAAATAGAGATACTTTTTCTTGGGTAAAAGAATAGATGACTCAATCCATTTTTGTATTGATCATGATATATGTAATAAATCGAGCATCTCTTTCAAATGCATATCCCATTTTTGCACAACAAGGTTATGAAAATTCATGAGAAGCAACTGGACGAATTGTATGTGCCAATTGCCATTTAGCTAATAAGCCCATGGATATTGAAGTTCCGCAAGCTGTGCTTCTTGATACTGTATTTGAAGCAGTTGTTCGAATCCCTTATGATATGCAACTAAAACAAGTTTTTGCTAATGGTAAAAAAAGGGGCTTTGAATGTGGGGGCTGTTCTTATTTTACCCAAGGGATTCGAATTAGCCTCTCCTAATTGTATTTCTCCTGAGGTGAAAGAAAAGATGGGAAATCTATCTTTTCAGAATTATCATCCCAATTAAAAAAATATTCTTGTAATAAGTCCTGTTCCTGGTCAGAAATATAGTGAAATCATCTTTCCTATTCTTTCTCCTGACCCAGCTACGAAAAGACGTTCACTTCTTAAAATATCCCATATATGTAGGTGGGAACACTTGATGGAAGTAAAAGTAACAATACGGTCTATAATGCTACATCATCAGGTATAGTAAGCAGAATAGTACATAAAGAAAAAGGGGGACATGAAATAACCATAGTTGATGCATTGAACGAACATCAAGTGGTTGATATTATACCTCCAGGACCAGAACTTCTTGTTTTAGAGGGTGAATTCATCAAGCTTGATCAACCATTAACAAGTAATCCCAATGTAGGGGGCTTTGGTCAGGGAGATGCAGAAATAGTGCTTCAAGATCCATTATGCAGTCAAGGTCTTTTGTTCTTAGCATCTATTATTTTGGCACAAATTTTTTTGGTTCTTAAAAAGAAACAATTTGAAAAGGTTCAATTGTACGAAATGAATTTCTAAATCCAAAGATTCCTTAACATTAAATTGTTAAAAATAGTTTATACTATTTTTCGCAATGTCTAGAATTAATTACTTGTATCCCATTCCTAGTAATGGGCAATAAAATGCAAACAAATAAAAAGAAAGTGAATACAGGGCAAGGACAGGATACATGAAACAAATACTTCTAGGAGGGATTGCTAGTCTTCTTAATCTTCACGAGAAAAAGTATTTTCCATAATTATTCAATTAACGTAAGTATTAAATATTAATAGAATAAATAGTTCTGAATAAAAAAAATTTTAAGATTAAGAAATAAATGTTTTGTCATTTCTACAATTTGATTATGTTGATTGGATTATTTTTCCAATTTGTATATTATGGAATATATCAAAATCTCGCCTAAAAAAGTAAGAACTCAGAGGGTTGAGACCCCTTCGAGTTCTTACTTTTTCATGTCTAAAATCCTATTCATCCAATCACTACAGAGATGAACCCAACCCAGAATATGAACCATAAAAGAAAATACCTATTGAACTGATCACAAGAATGCCAGTTATAGTACCTATCAACCAAAGAGGAATCCTTCTAGTAGTATCGGCCATTTTTCCCCCTTCCTTCCACATTTTATCAAGCGGTCATCCTAGAAACAAAAATAGCCAGGGATAGTTATTAGGATGGTATCCTTCTGAATAGGATAAGAGAATTCCTAGTATTCTCTTTCTCTCAATTGAAGAAATAATTGGAAAATAAAACAACAAGTACAAAAATGAGTAATAAACCCCAGTATAGATTGGTACGATTCAACTCAACATTTTGTTCATTTGGGTTTGATTGTGTAATAGTTCTATAATTTGAATTAGGTTTATCGTTGGATGAACTACATTGCTGATATTGACCCCAAAAAAAGAAATAGTAGGTACAGCTAGTCCATAAACAGCCAACCATCACAGTGTAAAAATTGGATAGGTTAGATCAGTGGTCATTGGGGGCCTCCTAAAAGGATCTACTAAATTCATTGAGTTGTTCCAAAGGATCAAAATGGTTAGTTATTAATGGAATGCTCTGTCGGCTCTCTGTCAAATATTCCTTTGGTCGAGGACTTCCAAACACATCATAAGCTAAACTCGTACTTATGAATAACCAACTAGCAATGAATAGGGAAGGTATAGTAATACTATAAATGACCCAGTATCGAATACTGGTAATAATATCTGCAAAAGGGCATCCTCCCATGCTTCCAAACATGCTGAGCTCCAAAAATTCTTGTACAGTAAAAAAGAGGAATCGATTTCGTGAAAGATGGGATTAGTAAATAGAAAACTACTAATATTTTATTTCATCTTTCTTTGTGAGATCATCAATTTTGTACCAAAGGTGTATTTCGAGTATACCGAATCAGTATAGCTATCCTTTGTCCGACACAGCAACGCTGTATCCCCAAACGCTATAGAATTGCTTTCTTCTATTTTTTTCTTGTATATGGATAATTGTATGTTATCCAATAGACCAATAAAATAAAAAATTCCTTATAATATAAGGTTTCCATTATTGACTTCGTAATAGAAATTAAAGATCTTGGTAAAGTATGAGTCAATGGATTTTATAATTCATGAAAGATGAAAGATATTATCATATTCGCACAATTCAATTATATTATATGTGAAATAGAATTTTTTATTTTATTTTATTAGGGTATAGGGTTAAAAGTTTTTTGTTTGAATCCTTTTATTTCAATTCAAGTAATTGGTTGGTCATACAATAAATATACAATAATATAGTACTAGTGTTTTATTTGTTGAAAAAAGAACAAAAAAATAAGGTTTTAGGATAGATTGCAAAAAACCTTTTTCTTCTTATTCAAAATCAGAATATAATATTATGGGCAATTAACTAATAGCTAAGCTTTACTATACTGAATCCAATGAATTAATGAATTCAGAATTCAAATAAGTAAGTTGAGTTAAAAAAAAAAGTAAAGGTAATATTAGGCCGTTCACTCCAAACAAAATAGACTTATTCCTATTGAAAAAGAATAGAAATGATCAAAATTAAAATCATTTGCAAACCTAACCTAATTCCCTTTCCTTTATTTGATTTTGGAATCAAGTTACACAACACACACAGTTCTTATTACTATACTCAACCCAGGAATTGAAGAATGAACCTCTTCTCTTGATTCAGAATTGCAAGATCGGTTGGTGTTACTGCCGATGACTTGATTTTATTCTTCCTATATGAATGGCTGTATCTTTTTTAGAGTCATCAGTCCATTCATAATGACTGATGAATCAAGAACTTTCAATTAGAACTAATTTAGTCAATAGTGTTTTTTCTCACTGTCATATTCAGGAAAAAGAGAAACTTAGGTAAGTCTTTTATCAACCTATGTAGCAAAAAAAATATAACTAATTTCATTTTTTCATGCTTATTATAACTATTTATTTCGGTTTTCTATTGGCTGCTTCAACTATAACCTCAGTTCTGTTGATTAGTTTGAACAAGATGCGACTTATTTGGAATTGAGTGACCAATTCATTAAATATTTCTTCAGAATTGTGTGGGTATTGTATGATTCCCTTCCACTTCAATTGCTAGTTCTTAGTCATTGCGATTCATGGATAATTTAGATTAATATTTAGAGATAGATCTTACTTTTATTTCCTCAAAACAAACAAAACAAAAAAATACAGCTGTCTCTATAGATTTTCTTGAGTTATTACATCTATTCATTAAATAAGTGATGATCAATGGGTTCTTACTCAGAAAGCTTTTGGGTTTAGCTTAGAGCTTTATTAAATAAATCATCGTGGTTATAGTATGAATCTGAAGTTTCAATTGATTCATGGGGTCTCAACAAGAGAATTCCTATCAAATTCCTATTAATATTAAAGAATATTAAAACAAAAAAAAAGATTCAATATGCATTATGTACAAAAAAATAACAAATCAAGTAACAAATAAAAAAATAGGGAAGAGAAGATTCAAGAGTCTTGTAACGATCAACATAAAAAAAAGGGGCAAGCCAACTTGATTTGGCATCGAGACAAATTGAATCAAGCAGCTACGAAGTTTTTAGCTTTTTATTACTATTATGTTGAAAATCAATATTTGTGTACTTTTGTTTGAGCCGTACGAGATGAAATTCTCATATTTAGTTCTCAGAGGGGGAGTCTCCTATCTCAATAAAGTATATGATTGGTTCGAGGAACATCTTGAGATTCAAGTGATTGCAGATGATATAACTAGTAAATATGGTCATCCCCATGTTAACATATTTTATTGTCTAGGGTGGATCACACTTGTTTTTTAGTACGAGTAGCTACGGGTTTTGCTATGACTTTTTACTATCATCCAACCGTTACGGAGGCCTTTTCCTCTAGTCAATACATAATGACTGAGACCCATTTTGGATGGTTAATTTGATCAGTTCATCGATGGTCAGCAAGTATGATGGTTCTAATGATGATCCTTCACGTATTTCGTGTGTATCTCACAGGTGGATTTAAAAAACCCTGGGAATTAACTTGGGTTACAGGAGTGGTTCTGGCTGTATTAACTACATCTTTTGGTGTAATGGGTTACTCTTTACCCCGAGATCAAATTGGTTGTTGGGCCATAAAAATTATGACGGGTGTACTTGAAGCTATTCCTGTAATAGGATCACCTTTGGTAGAGTTATTACGTGGAAGTGTTAGTGTGGGCCAATCCACTTTGACTCATTTTTATAGTTTACACACTTTTGTATTGCCTCTACTTACTGTTGTATTTATGTTAATGCACTTTTCAATGATACATAAGCAAGGTATTTCAGGCCTTTATAGAAAAAGAAAAGACAGATCATAGATATTTGCAATTGATGATCTATTGTTTCAAGAAGGAAAATAGTATTTCATTGCTACAAATATGGGTTGTTGAAAAAAATGAGACCTATTGTTTGGATACTTCTCTTCAACTCCAAAGTATTGTATTCCTTATTTTATATGAATAGTTGAAGTGCATTTTCCGAAGAGAAGATGGATTATGGGAGTGTGTGACTTGAACTATTGATTGGGCCATGCAGATATATGATTTTTTCTGCCATGTTAGAATTCACAACCAAATGTGTTTCTATATCCAACCACCATGTAAGTCTCTTACGTAGCAAAGGATAGGCTGGTTCATTTGCAAAGAACTTTTTCTATAATCATACTAGAATCATGTCATACATGAACAGGCTTCACAAGATCCTGTAGAATAGAGAATAAGTTATGTGCCATGATTTTCTATCTATTTCACTTACTTATTTCTTATTTATAGTATACAAATGCATTCATTTCCTTTGCATCAATCCTGATCTATGATACTATTAGAGTGCAATAAAGGACCTAAAGAAAAATAGAGGCTAGACTTTATTAGATTAGTAACAAGTAAATACTTTGTATGTAAGAGAATTGTATGTAAGAGTATTGGGGATATACCCATTCATAGGTCTGAGATCCACATCTATGAATTGAAAGGTTCGAATGATCAACTCTGCAATCAGTTGTTAGAATCAATAGGTGTTCAAATCATTCATTTGAATAAAATGAAACCCTTCTTATTGGATGATCATGATACTTCCGAAAGACCAAAATCCTTGATCAATGGAGGAACAATATTACCATTTTTGTTCAAAAAAAATACCAAAGTGGATGATTGACTCATTCCATAATAGAAATAATCATAGAAAATCCTTTGATAACACGGATTTCTATTTCTCAATGACATCCCATGATCATGATGATTGGCTGAATACCATGAAACCATTTCATAGAAGTTCATTGATATCTTCTTTTTATAAAGCAAATCGACTTCGATTCTTGAATGATCCGCATCACTTTTGGTTCTATTATAACAAAAGATTCCCTTTTTATGTGGAAAAGACCCGTAACCATAATTATGATCTTACATATGGACAATTCCTCAATATCTTGTTCATTCACAACAAAATAGTTTCTTTGTGCATCGTAAAAAAGAACATATTTTTTTTGGAGAGAGAGACTACTTCACCAATCGAGTCATAGGTATCTGACATATTCATACCTAACGATTTTCCACAAAGTGGTAATGAAACATATAAATTGTACAAATCTTTCCATTTTCCAATTCAATCCAATCCATTTTTCATAGTGCTATTTATTCGATCATAGACATTTCTGCAACACCTCTAACAGAGGAACAAATAGCCAATTTTAAAAGAACTTATTGTCAGCCTCTTTCAGATATGAATCTATCTGATTCATAAAGGGAAAAACTTGCATCAGTATCTCAGTTTCAATTCAAACGTTGGTTTGATTCACACTCCATGTTCTGAGAAATATTTACCATCCAAAAAGAGGAAAAAACAGTCTTTGTCTAAAGAAATGCATTGAGAAAGGACAGATGTATAGAGCCTTTCAACGAGATAGTGCTTTTTCAAATCTCACAAAATGGAATCTATTCCAAACATATATGCCATGGCTCCTTACTTCAACAGCATGCAAATATCTAAATTTCACCCTTTTAGATACTTTTTCTTTAGATACTCTTTCAGACCCATTGCCAATATTAAGTATAAGTAGCAGTCAAAAATTTGTATCCATTTTTCATGATATTATGCATGGATCAGATATATCATGGCCTATTCCTCAGAAAAAATTGTGGGAGATTCTTCCACAATGGACTCTGATAAGTGAGATTTTGAGTAAGTGTTTACCGAATCTTCTTCTTCTATCCGAAGAAATGATTCATCGAAATAATGAGTACCCACTCTATTGATATGGACACATCTGAGACCAACAAATGCTTGGGAGTTCCTCTATTCAATCCTTTTCATTCTTCTTGTTGCTAGATATCTCATTCGTATACATCTTCTCTTTGTTTTTCAAGACTCTAGTGAGTTATAGATAGAGTTAGAAAAGATCAAATCTTTGATGATTCCATCATACATGATTGAGTTGTGAAAACTTCTGTATACATATCCTACATCTGAACTGAATTCTTTTTGGTTAAAGAATCTCTTTCTTGTTGCTCTGGAACAATTAGGAGATTCTCTAGAAGAAATACGAAGTTCTACTTTTGGTGGCAACATGCTATTGGGTGGCAGTCCTACTTATGGGATCAAATCAATATGTTGTAAGAAGAAATATTTTAATATCAATCTCATCGATCTCATAAGTATCATACCAAATCCCATCAATCGAATCACTTTTTTGAGAAATAGGAGACATTTAAGTCGTACAAATAAAGAGATATATTCATTGATAAGAAAAAGAAAAAACATGAACGGTGATTGGATTGACGATAAAATAGAATTCTAGGTCGCGAACAGTGATTCAATTGATGATAAAGGAAGAGAATTCTTGATTCAGTTCTCCACCTTAATGATAGAAAAAAGGATTGATCAAATTCTATTGAGTTTGACTCATAGTGATCATTTAGCAAAGAATAACTCTGGTTATCAAATGATTGAACAACTGGGATCAATTTACTTATGATACTTAGTTGACATTCATAAAAAGTATCTAATGAATTATGAGTTCAATAGATCCTGTTTAGTAGAAAGACAGATATTCCTTGCTCGTTATCAGACAATCACTTATTTACAAACCTCGTGTGGGGCTAATAGTTTTCATTTCCCATCTCATGGAAAACCCTTTTCACTCCGCTTAGCCCTATCCCCTTCTAGGGGTATTTTAGTGATAGGTTCTATAGGAACTAGATGGTCCTATTTGGTCAAATACCTAGCGACAAACTCCTATGTTCATTTCATTACTGTATTTTCAAACAAGTTCCCGAATGACAAGCCTAAAGGTTATCTTATTGATGATATCGATATTGATGATAGTGATGATATTGATGATAACCTTGATACAGAGTTGCTAATTATGATGAATGTGCTAACTATGTATATGACGCTGAAAATAGACCAATTTTCTATCACCCTTCAACTCGAATTAGTAAAAGCAATGTCTCCTTACATAACATGGATTCCAAACATTCATGATCTATATGTGAATGAGTCAAATTACTTATCCCTCGGTCTATTAGAGAACTATCTCTCTAGGGATTGTTAAAGATGTTCCACTAGAAATATTCTTGTTATTGCTTCATCTCATATTCCCAAAAAAGTGGATCCCGCTCTAATTGCTCTGAATAAATTAAATACATGCATTAAGATATGAAGGCTTCTTATTCCACAACACAAAAGCACTTTTTCATTCTTTCATATACTAGGGGATTTCATTTGGAAAAGAAAATGTTCCATACTAACGGATTCAAGTCCATAACCATGGGTTACAATGCACGAGATCTTGTAGGACTTATCAATGAGGCCCTATCAATTAGTATTATGAAGAGGAAATCAATTATAAAAACTAATACAATTAGATTAGCTCTTCATAGACAAACTTGGGATTTGCGATCCCAGGTAAGATCGGTTCAGGATCATGGGATCCTATTCATCGCTCAAGATCTTTGGTCTTCACCCGGACCCGATGAAAAAAATTGGATCGCTTCTTACGGATTTGTTGAGAATGATTCTAATCTAGTTCATGGCCTATTAGACATAGAAGGTGCTCTGGTGGGATCCTCGCAGACAGAAAAAGATTGCAGTTAGTTTGATAATAATCGAGTGACATTACTCAAATCAAGGAATTGGTTAGATATGATGCAAAATGGATCTTGTTCTATTGTTGATCAGATATTTCTATATAAAAAATACGAATCAGAGATTGAAGAAGGGGAAGGAGAAGAAGCCCTCAATCCGCAACAGATAGAGGAGGATTTATTCAATCACATAGTTTGGGCTCCTAGAATATGGCACCCATGTGGTAATCTATTTGATTGTATCGAAAGGCCCACTAAATTGGGTTTTCCCTATTGGGCCAGGTCATTTCACGACAAGAAGATCATCTATCATAAAGAGGATGAGCTTCAAGAGAATGATTCAGAGTTCTTGCAAAGTGGAACCATGCAGTACTAGACATGGGATAGATCTTCCAAAGAACAAGGCTTTTTTCGAATAAGTCAATTCATTTGGGACCCTGTAGATCCATTCTTTTTCCTATTCAAAGATCAGCCCTTTGTCTCTGTGTTTTCACATTGAGAATTCTTTGCAGATGAAGAGATGTCAAAGGGGCTTATTACTTCCCAAACAAATCCTCCTTCATCTATATATAAACGTTGGTTCATCAAGAATATGCAAGAAAAACACTTTGAATTATTGATTCATCGCCAGAGATGGCTTAGAACAAATAATTCATTATCTAATGGATCTTTCCATTCTAATACTCTATCCGAGAGTTATCAGTATTTATCAAATCTGTTCCTATCTAATGGAATGCTATTGGATCAAATGAAAAAGACATTGTTGAGAAAGAGATGGCTTTTCCTAGACGAAATGAAAATTTTGATTCATGTAACAGGAGAAAGATTTCCCATTCCTTAGCAGTAAAGATATGTGGCTATGAAAAGGGGATTAAGTGGAATAGAATTGGCTGGGTGGTAGAGTCATGGAAACACTTGTTTATTCCATATTTTGGACCTTAGCTCCATGGAACAATATGCTACTTACTACTGAAACATGGAAGAATTGAAATCTTAGATCAAAACACTATGTATGGATGATATGAACTACCTAAACAAGAATTCTTGAATGGCAAACAACCAGAGCCTCTTACTCACTACATCAAACAATTTCCATTAATGAAACCATGTAAATCCATCAGAAAATCAAAAATACACGTCTGATGAAATGGTTGTTGCTATCTGCTCCAATAATGAATCCTTGGTTTAACTGAATAACTAAAGAAAATAGATAAACCTTTCTTTTCATCTTAGGTCGATGGATCTTCTCAATTGGAATATCCCCATATGAATAATACACATTCCAATTGACCGAGTCT
>RXID01014326.1:782500-785000 GCA_005019695.1 Trichopus zeylanicus subsp. travancoricus
TCTTACTAATACTACATAATGTTCTTATAAATTATGGCCAATACCTGGTATATAAGCAGTGATTTCAAATCCAGAGGTTAATCGTACTCTGGCAACTTTACATAAGGCAGAGTTTGGTTTTTTGGGGGTGATAGTGGAAAAGTTGACAGATAAGTCACTCTTACTGTCACTCTACAAAACTGTACATGATATTTTCGCCTCATACGGCTCCTCATTCAATTCTTTTGAAGTAATTGGATCCTTTTCCTCATTTTTGAGAATCTCCTCCCTTCTCCCATTCTATCCCGAAGAGTAACTAAGACCAATTCAGTCAGGTTTTCATGTTCCAATTGAACACTTTCTATTTATAATCAAAGGAGAAGATTATTCTTTTTACCAAACATAACATATGCGGATCAAATCACGATCTTATAACTTATTATAAGATAATAAAAACAAGTAATAAGAACAAGAGATCTTTCTCGATCAATCCCCTTGCCCCTCATTCTTCAAGAATCAGAAAGATCCTTTTCGAGTTTGAATTTGTTCATTTGGAATCTGGGCTCTTCTATCTTCTACTTAATTTATTTATATTTACTTCTATTTTTTGTTTTATTCTTTATTTCATTTTGATTTTCTTTCCCTCTATTTTTATTCCCTTCCAGCATTCCTTAAGTTCCATTGGTTTGTTAATCCTATAGAATCTAACCCATTTTCTCATCAAGCGAAGGGTATGAAATAAATCAAATTGATTTTTTGATCAAAAGTACTATGTGAAACCTTCTGCTTTTTTCCTCTTCCTCTATCCCTATTCCATAGGTATAGCATTTGAATCAATAGAGAAGCTTTTCTTCTGTATGAATTAATATTATTACATTCCAATTCCTTCCTGATACCTCCCAAGGAAAATCCCGAATTGGATCCAAAATTGACGGGTTGGTGTGAGCTTATCCATGCAGTTATGCACTCTTCAAATAGGAATCCATTTTCTGAAAGATCCTAGCTTTTGTGCTTTGGTGAGTCGTCCGAGATCCTTTCGATGATCCATGTTGTGTTGAAGGGATATCTATATGATCTGATCGATTGTGTAAGACCCGTGGTAACAATAGAACCAGGGGAAGTATACAGAAAAGACAGTTCTTTTCTATTATATTAGTATTAGTTAGTGATCCCGGCTCGGTGAGTCCTTTCTTCTGTGATGAACTGTTGGTACCAATCCTACATTTTATTTTGTCTCTGTGGACCGAGGAGAAAGGGGGCTCAGGGGGAAGAGGGTTGTACCTTGAGAGGAACAAGGGGGTCAACCTGCTTCAAATATACAACATGGATTCTAGCAATGGAGTTGGACCCTCATGTTGATCCAAATGAATCAGTCTTTGACAAAGGTCAATCTTTGCTTGCTAGGAAAGAGAGGATAGTAAGTTACAAATTCTATCTTGGTAGGACATGTATTATTATGAAATTCAAAAATGAAAATGAAGTTAAGTAGTTAATGGTGAGGTTACCATTATCCTTTTTGTAGTGATGAATCTTGTATGTGTTCCTAAGAAAAGGAATTTGTCCATTTCATTTTTCGTGGACTCAAAAAAAAAGGAAAAAGGGCATGGAAATGCATAGGAACTCTTGAATAGAAATTGAAAAGAAATGTAGCTCCAGTTCCTTCAGAAATGGTAAGATCTTTGGTACAAGAAGAAAGGGTGATTCGTATCATCTTGACTTGGTTCTGCCTCCCCTCTTTTTTTAACAATACCGAGTTAGGCTCTTTTCCTACTAGTATCGAATAAAACATGCTGAACAAAATCTTCATGTAAAACAAAACCTACTTGATTTAGATTGGGAAAATCGTACGGATTTTATGAAACCATGTGCTATGGTTCGAATCTATAGTCAATCCTATTTCCAATAGGAGTAGTTGATGATGGGATCCCATTTTTTCCATTATTTTACTCTATCCATATCCATATTAGTAATAATGTGAAAAGAAGGCCCGGCTCCAAGTTGTTCAGGAATAGTGGCATTGAGTTTCTAGACCCTTTGCCTTAGGATTAGTTAGTTCTATTTCTCAATGGGGCCGGGAAGGGATATAACTAAGTGGTAGAGTGTCACCTTGACGTGGTGGAAGTCATTAGTTCGAGCCTGATTATCCCTAAACCCAATAGGAGTTTTTCTATTTTGACTTGCCCCCCCTCCCCCCCCCCCCAAAAAAACCCCGCCGTGATCGAATGAGAATGGATAAGAGGCTCGTGGGATTGACGTGATAGGGTAGGGATGGCTATATTGCTGGAAGCGAACTCCAGGTTAATATGAAGTGCATGGGTACAAGTTATGCCTTGAAATGAAAGATAGTTCCAAATTTGCTTTGTCCACGAACAAGGAAGTGATAAGTAATGCAACTATGAATCTCATAGAGAGTTCGATCTTGGCTTAGGATGAACGTTGGCAGCATTCTTAACACATGCAAGTCAGACAGGAAGTGGTGTTTCCATTGGCAGATGGTTGAGTAATGCATAAGAACCTGCCC
>RXID01014326.1:790000-810000 GCA_005019695.1 Trichopus zeylanicus subsp. travancoricus
CATTTGGTGAGAATCTAATGCCCCAAAAACCTAAGGGTTCCTCCACAAGGTTCATCAATGGAGAATGAGTCAGGGCCTAAGATCAAGCCGAAAGGCATAATTGATGGACAACTAGTGAATATTCCTATACTACCCTTGTTGATCATGAGCGATCGAGGAGTCTAGGTTGGTTAGCCTAAAGATGGTTATTGGTTCAAGGACACAAGGTGGCCTTGCTTTTTAGGGTAAGAAGGGGGTAGAGGAAATGCCTTGAGCCAATGTCCGAGTACCAGGTGCTATGGCCTCAAAGTAACCCATGCCATACTCCCAAGAAAAGCTCGAACGACCTTCAATAAAAGGATACCTATACCCCAAAACTAACACAGGTGGGTAGGTAGAGAATACCTAGGGGCACAAGACAACTCTCTCTAAGGAACTCGGCAAAATAGCCCTGTAACTTCAGGAGAAGGGGTGCCTCCTCACAAAGGGGGTCACAGTGACCAAGCCCGAGCGATTGTTTACCAAAAACACAGGTCTCCGTAAAGTCATAAGACCATTTATGTGGGCTGATACCTGCCTAGTGCTAGAAGGTCAAGGAAGTTGGTGACCTGATGATAAGGTAGCTAGCGACCGAAGCCCCGTGAATGGCGGTCACAACTATAGTGGTCCTAAGGTAGCAAAATCCCTTGTCGGGTAAGTTTCAACCCGCAGGAAAGGTGTAATGATCTAGGCATCGTCTCAGAGAGAGGCTCAGTGCAATAGACATGCCTGTGAAGATTTGGACTACCTGCACCTAGACAGAAAGACCCTATAAAGCTTTACTATTCCCTAGGATTGGCTTTGGGCCTTTCTTGCATAGCTTAGGTGGAGGGCAAAGAAGGCCTCCTTTCGGGGGGGCTTGAGCCATTAGTGAGATACCACTCTGGAAGTGCTAGATTTCTAACCTTGTGTCAAGACCTATGAGCCAAGGGATAGTCTCAGGTAGATAGTTTCTATGGGGCGTAGGCCTCCCAAAGGGTAATAGAGGCATGCAAAGGTTTCCTCGAGCCGGATGGAGATTGGCCCTTGAGTGCAAAGGCAGAAGAGAGCATGACTGCAAGACCCACCCACCGAGCATGGATGAAAGTTGGCCTTAGTGATCCGACGGTGCCGAGTGGAAGGGCCATCGCTCAATGGATAAAAGTTACTCTAGGGATAACAGGCTGATCTTCCCCAAGAGTTCACATCGACAGGAAGGTTTGGCACCTCGATGTCAGCTCTCCGCCACCTAGGGCTGTAGTTTGTTCCAAGGGTTGGGTTGTTCGCCCATTAAAGCGGTACATGAGCCGGGTTCAGAACATCATGAGATAGTTTGGTCCATATCTGGTGCAGGCATTAGAGCATTGATAGGACCATTCCCTAGTATGAGAGGACCAGGAAGGACACACCTCTAGTGTGCTAGTTATCATGCCCACAGTAAATGCTGGGTAGCCAAGTGTGGAGCGGATAACTACTAAAAGCATCTAAGTAGTAAGCCCACCCCAATATGAGTGCTCTCCTATTCTGACTTCCCCAGAGCCTCCGGTAGCACAACTAAGACAGCGACGGGTTCTTTGCCCCTATGGGGATGGAGTGACAGAAGTATTGAGAATCGAAGATAAGGTCACGGTGAGATGAGGCGTTTATCATTATGATAGGTGTCAAGTCAAAGTGCAGTGATGTATGCAGCTGAGGCATCCTAATAGATCGAAAGATTTGAACCTCATTCCTACATGACCTGATCAATTTGATCAGGCACTCCCCATCCATTTTCATTGTTCAACTATTTGACAACATGAAAAAACCAAAAAAAAGCTCTACCCTTCTCTATCTATCCAAGGGATGGAAGGGCAGAGGCCTTTGGTGTCCCTTCCAGTCAATAAGTCAAGAATTGGGGCCTCACAATCACTAGCCAATATACTTTTCTCTCATCCTTTCTTTGTTCATGATTTGATATTCTAGTGTCCTAGGCGTAGAGGAACCACACCAATCCATCCCGAACTTGGTGGTTAAACTCTACTGCAGTGACGATACTGTGGGGGAGGTCCTGTGGAAAAATAGCTCGACGCCAGAATGATAATGATAAAAAACTTAACACCTCTTATTTTACTTTTTAAATAGGAAAAGATCAAAATCAAAAATGCAAAGGTCATCTTATTCAAAACCCCAATTATGACATCTCTTCTCTCCCACTTCACACCTCGAAACACACTATTCTTATAGTCTTTTATAGAGAGAAAGTCACTTTCACATCTTCTTAACTCGAAACAGTTGAGGAGAGGAAAGGTTTATTTTTGTGGGTACCCCCGAGAATAGATCCAGTGGAGACAGGTGGGGCCTATAGCTTAGAGGATTAGAGCACGTGGCTATGAACCATGGTGTCAGGGGTTCGAATCCCTCCTCGCCCATAACCAACCCAAAAAGGAAGGACCTTTCCTTTACCTTTGGGGGTAGGAAAATCATGATCGGGATAGCAGACACAAAGCTATTAAACTATGGGCCTTTTGTCAAAATGGGCAGAGCAAGTACAAGTATACAAGTATTAGTAGCATAGCTAAAATGCATTCCTCGTCATTGTCATTAATATGTTTGCTCGCGATAATTGTGCCCTATTAGGAGAATCGATGACTGCATCTTTGATGCACTGCTAGTACATCATCTGAGAATTCTTAATTGCCTATTTACAAGGGATTATCCTTGATCTACACCGAGGACCGTGATTCTCAAATATTGTAAGAATGGGATACGATGAGATAGAATGCAATAGAAATAAAGATAGGGAATGGGTTACCTACTCCTAATAGTCAAAGCACGCCCTTTATTTATTTATTTCATTTAATTCTTCACTCTTGAATTAGGAATTAATAAAATTTACCCAAGTAGGATTCGAACCTACGACCAGTCAGTTAACAGCCAACCACTTTACCACTGAGCTACTGAGGAACAATGGGAGATTCGACCTCACAGAGTTCAACTCCCATTCTCGACCAATGAACAATATGAGTCTGAAGCTTCCTTCGTAACTCCCAGAACTTCTTCATAGTGGCTCCATTCCATGCCTCATTTCATAGGGAACATCAAAGTGGCTCTATTTTATTATATTCCATCTATATCCCAATTCCATTCATTTAATATCCCTTTGGTGTCAGTGACATAAGAGATGACATGTCATTCAATCGAAGAAGATGGTATCATTGACAAAAGTGATGTCATTTATAGTCCCTATATATGAAAAGTTAAGAAATCATCATATAATAATCGAGAAATTGCAATAGAAAAGAAAAAGGGGAGGTTTGTGATAATTTTGAAATCTTTTCCACTAGGTAATCTATTGTCCTTATGCATGAAGATAATAAATTCAGTCATTGTGGTTGGACTCTATTATGGATTTCTGACCACATTCTTCATAGGGCCTTCTTATCTCTTCCTTCTACGAGCTTAGGTTATGGAAGAAGGAATCTAGAAGGAGGTATCAGCAACAACAGGTTTTATTACGGGATAGCTCATGATGTTCATATTGATCTATTATGTGCCTCTGCATCTAGCATTGGGTAGACCACATACAATAACTATCCTAGTTCTACCATATCTTTTGTTTCATTTCTTCTGGAACAATCAAAAAAACTTTTTCGATTATGGATCTACTACTAGAAATTCAATGCATAATCTCAGCATTCAATGTGTATTCCTGAATAATCTAATTTTTCAATTATTTAACCATTTCATTTTACCAAGTTCAACATTAGCCAAATTAGCCAACATTTATACGTTTCAATGCAACAACAAGATGTTATTTGTAACAAGTAGTTTTCTTGGTTGGTTAATTGGTCACATTTTATTCATGAAATGGGTTAAATTGGTCTTATTTTGAATATGGCAAAATCATTCTATTTGGCCTAATAAGTACCTTGTGTCAGAATTGAGAAATTCTATGGCTCGAATCTTTAGTATTCTCTTATTTATCACTTGTGTTTACTATTTAGGCATAATGCCATCACCTATTGTCACTAAGAAACTGAAATAAACCTCAAAAATGCCATCACATCTATATGAGTCATTGTCATCCTTTAGTGGAGTTCTCCATTATTCACATGATTCTATATCTTAGGAATTGCAAAAATGATTTAAGCACAATAACTACACCAAGTGCCATTTTTATTCAAGGATTCACCATATCGGATCTTTCAACTGAAATGCATCAATCTGCAATATTAGTTTCTGTTCAAAAATCCCAATGGTTAATGATGCACGTAAATATGATGTTATTGAGCTATGCAACTCTTTTATGTAGATCATTATTATCAGTCACTCTATTAGTTATTACATTTCAGAAAAACATCGATATTTTTCGTAGAAGGAAAATTTTCTTAATCTTAATTAAATCACTTTTCTTTAGTAAGACAGAATATTTGAATAGAAAAAGAAGTGTTTTTCAATTGAAAAACACTTCTTTTCTTTCATTTCAAAATTATTACAAATACCAATTGACTCAACGTCTAGATTATTGGGCCTATCGCATCATTAGTTTAGGGTTCATCTTTTTAACCATGGGCATACTTTCTGGAGCAGTGGGGGCTAATGAGGTATGGGGATTTTATTGGAATTGGGACCCCAAAGAAACATGGTCATTTATTACTTGGACTATATTCGCAATTTATTCGCATACTAGAATAAATAAAAATTTGCAAGGTATGAATTCCTCATTTGTGGCTTCTATAGGATTTCTTATAATTTTGATATGCTATTTTGGGATCAATATATTAGGAATAGGTCTACATAGTTATGATTCATTCACATTAACATGTAGTTGAATAAATTACATAAACAATAAATACAAAAGAATACATGAGGATATTGTCTCATATGTAATGAAAGTTTGTGCGAGTTTTGGAGAACCACTTGAGTGGTTCTCCAAAACTCAAGATGTATCCCATTACAATTCTAATTCACTTTATCTTTTTTTTCATTGTACAAGAGATACGCAATTTAAAATTTAAATCAAAGAACTATCTCATTAATAAAAAAATTATCTATGAAAATAATTAGATAAGATAGCTTCTATCTTATCAATTGATAATGAGAAAACACAAACCGGATAAATACCAATCCCTATTATGGGTAGAAAGACACAAATAGAAACAAATAGTTCTCATGGTCCAGAATTCGCAAAATTGGGGACACTGAATAACTTGTATCTATAGAACATTTGACGTGACATAGACAATAAATAAATAGGAGTTAATATCATTTCAATTGCCATTACAAAAGTAATTAGGATTTTTGGCATTACAAGATATTTTTGGCTGGTAAGTATTCCCCAAAATACTACTAATTCTGCAACCAAGCCATTCATTCCCAGCAATTCAAGAGAAGCCATCGAAAAACTACTAAACATAGTAAATATTTTTGGCGTTGGAAGAGATATCCCACCCATTTCATCCAGATAAACAAGACGTATTTAATCACAACTCGTTCCTGACAAGAAAAAAAGTGCAACACCAATAAATCCATGAGCGAGTATTTGTAAAATAGCCCCATTGAGACTCGTGTTAGCTATAGAACCAATTCCTATAATTAGAAGACCCATGTGAGATATGGAAGAGCAGGCTATTCTCTTTTTTAGATTGCATTGACCAAGAGATGTTGAGGTTGCATAGATTATCTGTATCGTTCTGACTATCACCAACCATGGAGAAAATATAGAATGAGCCTGGGATAATAATTCCATATTAATTCGAATCAATCCATATGCTCCCATTTTTAATAAGACCCCAGCTAGAAGCATAAGGTACTATAATGTGCTTCTCCATGGGTATCCGGTAACCATGTATGCAGGGGTATAATCGACAATTTGATAGCATAAGCAATAAGGAAACCGAAATAGAATATTATTTCCAAGGCCATAGGGTATGAAAGATTAGCCAATCTTTCAAAATATAATGTTGGTTCCTTAGAACCATATAAACCCATACCTAGAACTCCTATTAATAGAAAAATAGAACCCCTGCTGTGTACAAAATAAACTTTGTGGCTGAATACAAATGTCCCCCCCCCCCCCCCCCCCAAAAAAAAACATAGATAAAAGTAAGTAAACAGGAATTAATTCTAATTCCCATATAATGAAAAGAAATAAAAGGTCTCAAGAAGAAAATAGTCCTATTTAACTGCTGTACATCACTAACATCAGTAATAGAATAATCTAAAATTTCAAGTAACTGGCCAAGTCGCTAGAGTAGCCAACATAGTGATAAATCCCATTAGTAAAATAGGTCCTATGGAAAGTTCATTGATCCCCAGTCTCCAGTGAAAATCCAAAATATTTATAAATTTATAATCCTCCCTCAATTGGATTAATGGATCATCCAATTGGAAATGATAACAGAATACATAGGTTGTTAGGAGGAGTTCCAATAAGCTAATACATATGGCATACTAGTGAAACACCTTATTCCCTTTATAGGGGAGAAAAAAATTGAAGAACTCACAAATATTGGCAAAACAACAATTATTGTTAACCAAGGAAAAGAACTCGTGATAAAGACAAGATACACTTTGACTAGAAAAACCCGTGCTCGGAATAATATATTTTATTGAGTATGGGTTTTGTCAGTAAAAAGGAATCAAATGATTCAAGTGGAGTTTTTTTGTAGTGTATCGATAAGATAGACCCATGCTGCGAGTTGTTTCATGCCATAAATAAATGTGGACACTCAAAAAATTGGTTGGGAAGCGGATTCACATCTCTTATTAACCCACACAGTCCTCAGTCCTTGGCACGGAAGCAATTTTCTTAGCTTTATATCCATCCTAAGGTATCATTTCCAATACATCTGTGAGGCATAAACTTTGACTTCTATTTCCGTAAACGCGGTTATAGTGCATGCGAATTTCAATTCAAATTGGTCAAAAATCAATAAAAAAATGAAGTCTAATGGATTTAGATTAGAAATTAATAGAATTTATTATAGTATAATTAATTCTAATTAATTATATTATAATTATACTATATAAATTCTACTATAATTCTACTATATATATGTCTTTATTTATATGTATATGATTATTTTATATTTATTTTTATTGCAATTGATTAATATGAGTTGATTTTTTGTTACAATGGATTGCTGAAAGAATAGCTAGCCCAATAGCTGCTTTAGCGGCTGCAATAACTATAATGAAGATTGAGAAAATGTCTCCTTTTAATTGGCGATTATCAAATAAATTAGAAAATGTTACAAGATTAATACTAACTGAATTTAGTATAAGTTCAAGACACATAAGTGCTCTAACTATGTTTCAACTTGTGATCAATCCATAAATACCAATAAAAAATAAATATACACTCACAAAAAATACATGTTCAAACATCATTGACTAATTCCTCATCAAATTTTGATATGAACAAAAATTCAACTGGATTTCCTTGACTAGAATAGAACAATTACAAAACAAAAGAAGGTGTTGGCACTAGATTTAACCAAAAATCTTTCTATTTTTTATTTGATTTAGAACTTTTCTTTTACTTTTAATTCTAAGTATTTTTACTGATGAGCCATAGTAATTGCATCTATTAAAGAAATTAGAAGAATTATCGAAATAAGTTCAAATGGAAGATAAAAATTGGTTGATAAACGAATCCCAATTTGTTGAACATTACTTATTAAGTTCTGTTCTATAATCTGGTTTGATCTTATAGTCCAAATAATTTTGCATCATGATGTGTCTCGGATAGTAGTAGTTAGTGAAAAAAAAATACTTGTAGAAATCACTGAAGTAACTCCATCTCCAATGGTCCAAAGATGGGAATCATTGGAATATTCTGACCGCTTCATGAACATTATAGCAAATATGATTAAGACATTTATGGCTCCCACATAAATAAGGAGCTGCACAACAGTAACAAAATAGGTGTTTGATGGAATATAGAATAAGGATATACAAAAAAGAACGCATCCCAATGAAAAAGCAGAAAAAATGGAATTGGTAAGAACTGAATGCATCCCAATATCACTCCCAAACCCCATAATATAAGAACTGATCCCATAAATTTTACAAGAATACCATGTATTGGTCCAAGTAAATCCATTATGTATAATGTATAAAATAAGAGATAAAGATCTTTCATGACCTTACTGAATGGTCAAGGAAAAAGGTTACTCTATTTTTTCTTGTATCTTGTATATGATACGTTCCTAATTTAAATTTCATGTATTATGGATTAATGCAGATAAACTTATTGTACCAATCCTATCCTATTTCTTGTTTAGGCGAAAAGAAAAAAGTAGTTCAAATATTCAAAATCATCACCAAAATCTATTTTGAGTTTAATTAAAGAATAATTCTCAACACCAAGTGGTTATAATTAGTATTTGTAGTTACTAACCAAACAAAACAAAAGAAGCTTGGATTTTTTATATTAAAACAAAATTTTAGTAATTAGTAATTGTTCTCAAATCAAGTGGTTTATCCTTGTCTATTCGGATTTTAGTCGAATTCAGAACTATTTGAATTGTGTAATCTCCAATTACTGACATCAATAACTGTCCCAAGGCAATTTGATTATAATTCAACTTGTGACAATCATAAGTAGAAAGTTCATATTCTTTAGTCATTGATAAATAGTTTGTTGGACAATACTCGACACAATTAGCACAAAATATACGGAACCCAAAAATCAATACAGTAATTAAGCAATTATTTTTTTTACTAATTTTTTCTAATCTCGAATCAACAACAGCTAGATCTATGGGACATACATGAACACATACTTCACAAGCAATACATTTATCAAATTCAAAGTGAATTCAAACCGCGGAAACGCTTTGATGTGATGAATTTTTCATAAGGATATTGAATAGTTACAAATAAATGATTTGTGTGGGATAAGGTAATTATAAAACTTTGACCAATGTACCTTGCAGCTCATACTGTTTGTTGACCGTAATCTATAAACCTAGTCACCATAGGGAACATATTGTATATCCATGAATAAATTGATGTTTCTTTTTCTTGTTTGAGAGAGGTTAGTAGAATATCGTTATTTTTTACTTATAGTGAAACAAGTTGTAAAGAAGTTGTCAATAAGAGATTACCAAGAGAGATAGGTAAAAGAAATTTTCATCCAAGATTTAATAGTTGGTCCATTCTCATCCTAGGTAAAGTCCATCTTGTTGTGATAGAAATGAACAAAAGCAAATAAGCTTTAACTAATGTAATAAAGATAGCAATTGGAATTGCAAAGACTGCAACCATTTTCTATTTTTCAAAAAATTTAGGATGGAATTTGTACCGAATAAATAAACTCCACCCTCCTAAGTAAAGGACTGTTACAAATAGTGAAGAAACTAATGGCAACATAAAATAAACTATATTTGATACTTGAATATTCAGTTTGATAACCTGCTACTAATTCTTCTTCTGCTTCTGGTAAATCAAAAGGTAATCTCTCACATTCTGCTAGAGAAGAAATTAGAAAAACTATAAACCCTATGGGTTGATGCCACTAATTCCACCCCCTAAAATAATATTTTGATTGTGCCTCAACTATATCAACTGTACTTAAACTGTTAGATAATCATAGTCGATAATAACATCATTGTTCGTATCGCTATTCCAAAATCGTACATGAGACCTTAGCTTCATACGTCTCCTCTATGGTTACAACTAAATGTAACGACTAGTATTATTAGCATCTTTATAGGGAAATAGAAGAATAAAGATACATAACATAGTCCTAAATTAGAGCAAAAAAATTCTGTTTGCTAGGATAACCAAAAAGCACTTCCAAATTGATCTCATCCCTTAGAATTCCAATTTTTTCTTGTTCAGTAATAACTTAATCTTTTAATAAAATACTCATTATATGAATTAAGGAATTAGATACTAGTTCATAAATCATGATAAGAATTCCATATGTATATGTATGGATGGAGGAAAAAAAGAAATAAGGATCTTTTTTTTATTATTCATTTTTTTCTAATTCTATCTATTATATTTTTTTTATTGTATTATTGTATGTGTTCCATTTCTTTTGGTCCTGTCTTCTTTCTAAGAACTCAAAATAAAAAGAAGCTACTCTGAAAAAAAAATAAAGGATTAATTCGTTCTTGCTAGTTATTTCTGTAATTAGTGAGTAAGAGCATACTCTAGATCGGAATCGTGTGGGAGTATTGCTTGATCATTTCTACCAACTTAAAGCCTTGTTATGATTCATTTTATGTGGAAATACCTCTTTTTTGATACTTGAGATTATCTCTATTACTAATCTTTTGTGTACTTTAGTGTTCCTAATCGTTCACTAATTTTTGATTGATCCCCGGTATGGTAATACATACAAGACAGTAGTAGAAACTTCTTACGATTGATCTTTTGCACCCACTTCAAGATATGATAACACTAATCTAATCAAAGAATCTCAATCTTGGGGTAAACAGTGTAAATTATTTATGTTTACTTTCACTTTATTCTTGTACGTAGGGAATGAGATTTTGTCTTCTTACTACAAATTTTTAGGCTGTTTTGTTTCACTCATATAACTATCATCTTTAACTCATTGGCCCAAATGATAAATAAAAAGAGAATATCTATTCAATATATTTAAGGTCTTTTCTTTCATTTTTTTCCTTATTTCTAGTAGAGAGGGAAAAGCTCATGTTCAACGAATTGCACGTAGAGATATTGATAAGACACATAGAGTTAATGATATTTCATAACTAATAGATTGAGCAGCAGCTCATAGACCACCCAAATAGGAATATTTATTATTTGATCCATATCCTGACATAAGAAGCCCAATAGGCGCAATACTTGAAATAGCGATCCATAAAAAAACACCTATACTGAGATCAGCTAAAACAAGATGATACCCAAAAGGAATTACTAAATAATTTAGTAAAATTGATATGACTGCTATAGATGGCCCAATACTAAACAAACGAATATTCCCTCTAGATGGTAAGAGGTCCTCTTTAAAAAGTAATTTGGTCTCATCCGCTAGAGCTTGAAGAATTCCCAATGGACCAGCATATTCCAGCCCAATACGTTGTTGTATGGCTGTGGAGATTTCTCTTTCTAACCACATAATTACTAGTATCCCTATTATGATTCCTAATATAAGGGTCAAAATAGGGAGAAATAGCCATATGAATCCATAGACTTCTTTTAAGGATTCTGAAGAAAAAGAATTGATAGATTGGACTTCTGTCGTATCAATTATCATTCCAACGATCAACTACTCCCATAATGATATCTATACTACCTAGTATCATCATGATATCAGCCAATTTCATTCTTTTAACTAGTTGGGGAAGAATTTGCAAATTGATGAAACCGGGTGGATGAATTTTCCATCTCCAGGGAAAAACACTATTATCTCCTATCAGATAAATTCCTAATTCTCCTTTTGGGGCTTCTACTATCATATAAAGTTCTTGTTTTGACAATTCCAAATTGGGTAAAGGTTTTTTACTATTGAATCTATATGCAAAATGATTCCATTCAGAATTTCTTGTTCTATCAAAGTGTTGGACTTCCAAATTTTCATAGGGCCCCCTGAGATTCCCTTCTATAGCCTGTTGAATAATTTTTATTGATTTTGTCATTTCACCTATTCGTACTAAATAACGAGCTAATGAATCTCCCTCCTTTTGCCATTTGACTTCCCAATCAAATTCATTGTAACACTCATAATGAACAACTTTATGAAGATCCCATGGGATTCCAAAAGCTCTTACCATTGGTCCTGATAAGCCCCAATTTATTGCTTCCTCCCCACCAATAATGCCCACCCCTTAAACTCATTCTAAAAAAATGGGATTTCGTGTAATAAGTTTTTTATATTAAAAAACTCCTCTTAGAAAATAATCACAAAAATCCAAACATTTATCTATCTATCCATGGGGTAGACCAGTAGTTACTCCTTCGATACAAAAATAATTATACATCATTCGCATTACCTGTAGTAGCTTCGAATAAATCATATAGCAATTCCCTCTCTCTTTGAAAATATAGAAAAAGGGAGTTTGTGCACTGATATCTGCCATAAAAGGTCCAAGCCATAGTAAATGAGAAGCTATACGACTCAGTTCTAGCATAATTACTCTTATATGGCTGGCCCTTTTGGGTACTTGAACATTTCCCAATTGTTCTAGTGCATTTACCGTTATTGCCTCTATGAACATGGTAGCTAAATAATCCCAACATGTTACATAAGGTGGATATTGTAAATAGCCCAATATGGGTTCATAGTCAATAACATCTTCACCATCGAGCGTAAGGATCAGTCGTAGAACACCACGCATTGTTGGATGGTGCGGACCCATATTAACTATCATGAGATAGTTTCTTGTATCCGGTACAATCATATCTTTTCTTCCCTGATTCATTATTTCTTGAATTTATCAAGGTTCATTAAAACAAATAACTAATATAAAAAATGCAAATGAATCTTGAAATTAACAACTTTGAGGCTCCCAAATATCCAACTGCCCAATTAATCTCTTATAACATACTCTATTTTTCTTTGACAAATAAGTTAGCAGTTGTTGACGTTTTCCCAGAATTTTTCATAGACCTCTTTGCAACAAAAAATCTTTTTTGTGCAATTCTAAATGTGAAGTAAGTCTCTGTATCTTATTGGTGAAACTGAATAGTTTTCCTCTTTTTCTTCTTGTGGAATGACTGAGATGGATGAATTTTTTATCATAATTTTTTTAATCTTTTGCTTTCTTTTTCATGGATTTTATCAATCAGGAAAAATAAGAAAAAAATTCTTATGCCAGTCATTTAATCTGGTGAAGACAAAAATTTGGATTTATTCATATACTAACCTTTTACTTATGCAAATCCAAATTCAATTTGGATATTGATAGAAAAGGAAATTTTTGCATTCGTGAAAGAGAATGAGTTTTTGGTATCTAAAAAGATTCCGCACATTTCTTCCTATTGAATGGATACAGATATGCTACTAAATCAATATCATGTACTAGAATCTAACACAACATATATTTTTGCTTTTATCTACCTACCAAATATGTTGTGTATTTCTTATATGAATAAATAGGAAATATACCATTAGATAATTCCGAATCATAGATAGATATGTATCCTTGCTATACTAAATTGACTGCCATTATTGGTATCAAACCAATAATGATTCATACAAGCTAAATCCTCTAATCGATAATTGGGGTAAAGAAAAAATTTAAATTTAGTAAATTTATTTGTATCTCTATTAAGATGCTCATTCCAAAATTGTCTGTACTTTTTTATGTTGTTTTTATTGTAAAATATTAGATTTCTATCCACAACATTACAATTCTAGGAATTAAAACAAATTAGAATTCTCAATTCTCTGCGACGTCTAGGAGATAGAATATTTTTCGGAACAAGAAAATCAAAATTATTTTTCTCTCCACTCACAAGAATATTGTTATATCATCGAATGGATCTATCTAAACTTTGCTTATCAACAACATATTTTTTTTCTATGATTTTCCATTAGTTTGGTTTTTATCGATTAATGAAATACCTATAGTTTGATATATAACAAATTGGAATTTTACACCCCTTTTTAAAGATAGACGAATTGGTTCAACAATGAATATTCCTTTTTTATTAGTTCTTTAATAGTTATATGCTTTTTAAACAACATTACATCCAGATGCATCTCCCCCCTGTGAATCGAGGATATAGCAATTTCCTTTATATTTATCAGTCGAAGTAGTAGACAATATACCTTGACCTTATTCAGTATTCTTTGATCCAAAGAGTTATTCCATTTTAATTGAAAAAGAAAATATTTTTTCAAAAACAAATCTAGTTCTCCTTCCTTCTTTTTTTATTTTTTTTCTTTCCACACTTTTTAATTTTAATTTCTGATTTTGTGTAATTCTCTTCAGTATCTTTTTTTTTTGTTTTGTTTTTGTAGGTCTGATCTAAGATTTCCTTGGCCTTGTTCCTTTTTTTCTTGGTTGGAATTTTTGAATTCAAGATATTCTTTTTGATTAGATGATATAGGAAGATTCTTTTTTTTATCTACATTCATGTCTTTACATTGACTAATATTTTCATTTCTATGAAAATCCAAAAAAAAGTAATTGAATTGGTATGATTCGTGATTTCATCCTATATGCATTAAGCAATTTAATCTTATATGCATTAACAAGTAGTCCACATTCTCGGAAGAACCAAGGTTTTGGATTTGATATGCTATGATATAACCTTTCTTGATTTTGATTTGTTCCCATCCAATCAAGAAGAATTCTACAATCCAAAAATTTTCTATCCATATTTTGATCCATATCAATAATATATCCTTCCTCCAAGTAATCACTAATAACTATACTTACCAATATATAAAATGATTCTGGTTTAATAGTATTGAAATTATATGGAATTTCTTGGTTCTTGTTTACTTTTAATGTTTGTCCATAAATATATGAGTCTTCCCTATTCCTATAATTCATATATTCATGTAATAAAAGATCATATCTGTAGTTTATTCGATTTTTCTTTTTGACTCTTCAATGAATGCGCCTTATAATAATTTTGTTTCATGTAATAAATTAATTGGTCTCTTTTTTTTATATGAATCCAATTTTATTGAGTCTTTATTTTATAGGATATGACATTTATTGACTTTATTTATTTTATTTTGTCCTTTTTGTGGTACTAATTGAGACCAATTTGTCTTAGATAAATTGTATCGATAAAGGACCTTTAACCAATTTTTCCATTCAGTCATTTTAGACTTATCAATTTTCTTATACTTTGATTTGGCATCAAGTATTTCTTGTGCTATACAATAATTCTTAATTGTATCCCCAATTAATGGATAAGTTCTGTTATATTGACATACAGATCTCAAGTAAGACTTATTAAGTAATTGGGTCTGTGATAATATATAAAATACATATTCTTGAGACAAGTAGGATAGGTTCTTGTAAGAAATATTTGAATTATTATTACTATTTTGAATAATATTAGTATTGGAAAATGATTTTTTTATAGTCGAAATAAAATTGATTGTATTTTGATTTATTTGACCCTTGCAAATGATAGATTTATTGATATTTTTTTTATTCAAAGAAAAGTTGTACATTGATCCTAAAAATATTAATGGTACATAGCGAAATATTAATATATATAATATATATATTTTCAATGAAAAATTTCATAAAATAATGTGATTTATGTATTAATTAGATATATTATCTTTTGAGTATCTGCCAAATATCTTTATGCAATTGCAATTTTTTATCATCACAAATTAGAACTATTTTTTATTGTCTTTTGTGATTTGTTCTATTTGATTCGTTCTTGTGAGTGTCCTATCAGCAAGGTCTTTCATTTTTTCTTCTATGTCCAACACATAGACTGAATTTGAGTAGTTGATTTATAAGTAATTTTATTACTCGATTTGTAATCTTGCCCTTTTCATTTGGTTCATAAACTTTCATTTTAATCAATCCAAATAAGAATAAGAAAATTGGATTGAGCTTTTCCAATTCTCTCATTATTGGTTTTCTAACTACTTTGATAGTCCATCTTATTTTTTCTTTCCTAACTTTCAGAACTTTTAGAAAATATTTTATTCTTTCTTTGAAAACTCTTAAAACTCGAAAAAAAAAATTTTGTTTTTTGAATTTTTGTTTCGAGTTCTTTATAAATGGGTTCAAAAAAAGAAGGTTGTTTTCAGGAAAAATCGAAGGGAACTTCCGCTTCCATTCCCCATATTGTTAAAAAAACAAAAATTGTCTTTTTTTTATTTCGTTAGATTCCTATCGTCAGATAGGACCGTAGACTTTCGCCAAGGTTTTAGGCAGAAAGGAAATAGATTCTTTATTTGAGTATAGTCTATTAACCAATCCTGGGGAAATTCTATTTCTAATAATTGAACACCATTATAGGTGCATTTAATAAGCATTTCTCTATTCTAGTCTTTCAAATCCTCGCACCACTCTGGGAATTGAAATAATGACATACACCCAATATTTTTAGCTATTATCAATGAAGGCAATAGAATATATTTTCTAAGAAAAGATTAGGTTATTAACATCAAACCCCTTATTATTTGAGCAAATATAATGATATCCCAAATTTCGGATATGACAATCCTTATTTCCTTATTTTTTGCTTTTTTTTTTCTACCTTTTCTTTTTTTTCTTCCTCGGAAATTTGCAATTCTGGTTCTCTTCTTAACCAATTTCTGAAAATGAGGTTTCTCATTTCCGATATATCAAAATAAGAGACAAGAAATGTTTTGTCTATTTGATCCAAAAAAAGTGGAGAATGTATATTTGCTTGAAACATTTCCCAAGTAATGGTTTTACGTCTTTGAGCACACATGGATCTTCTGATTATATCCTGACAAAAATCGTATTGTTGTGAATAACGTATCAAAGCTAGTTCTTCATCTTCATCGCTATTATCATTATTACTGATATCACTAATATTAATAGCATCAGTAGAGTTATTTGTAGTAGTCAAATTTTCATTATCAATATCGTCAGTATAAATTACCACGCATTTAGCTCTTCTTGAATGAATCCCAGGATCTTTTGGTGATTCTTCTTTAGTTTGTTCCTGCTCTTCTTCTAAATCTAAATCATCGGTCAATTTATATGACCATCAAGGAATCTCATTACAAATTTCTTCTATTCCATCTTCTATTTCATCTTCTATTCCACTAGATTTATTTTGAATTGTTATTTGGTCATTTACATTTCTATCAGTTGT
This sequence comes from Trichopus zeylanicus subsp. travancoricus, assembly GCA_005019695.1. Lineage (NCBI taxonomy): Eukaryota > Viridiplantae > Streptophyta > Magnoliopsida > Dioscoreales > Dioscoreaceae > Trichopus > Trichopus zeylanicus. The sequence continues at coordinate 806,735 of RXID01014326.1, forward strand.
AATTCCTTCAAATTGAAAACATTTTTCTTGACTTTCTAAATTAAGTGTTTTTTCTTCTGGTAATGAAAATAATAAAGAAAATTTGATCAGGGTCAAACAGTGTGCAGGCTCAAAAGAAGATTTACCTATTGAATTAAAGTAGTTACCAATATAAGTCACTACTAATTTCTCAATGAACGTATTCCTTTGATGCTCAAATTCTCGGTAATCCTTATAATCATTAATATAATTAAAATTATATTTTTAACTTTATTGATTTTATTTTTCCAAGTTTCTATGGAAACTTTTTCTTTTGAAGAAAATAGGAAATCATTTTTTATTGCATGTGAATGTAATTTTTTCTTTTGATTGTCCCATGATATGGTCCATTCAAAAGAGGATCATATGCAAGCATTTTTGTTCATTTTCATCATTGTACAATCTGGTTCTTTTTCCGAGCATATCTAGAAAAGAGTTTTCTAGAACTTTTATTCTACTTAGTAATTCATTACTCAAGTTGTACTTTTTTTGTTCATTGGTATAAACCCAATGATTATACAGGTCTTCATGGGATAGTTTTTCTGTCGTGTACAAAAAACTTTTCCGTTCTAACATTTCCGAAAAAATCGATAAACTGGGCGGGTATGTAAAAGATATATTTTTTCCCCATCACTTGGACATGTATAAAAAAATATTGTGAGATTTCATTTCGTACAACATTTTCAAATCGATCATTTTTTATATATCGCAATGGATGATTCCATCATTAATAATTGAAAAGAAAATTCACAAGAGATTTTTTATATATTAAATAAGTCTTTTCTTTTTTATCTTCTTTAAGTCTTCCCAATTGTCAATTATCTTGATGGGTATCAAGATAAGAATCTTCGTAAACTGGGCTATCTTTATAGCATGTCTCTTTAAAGTGAAAGTAGACTTCATCCTTTGTTTTTTCCTTTCCATTTGCTCGGATCTCTTCCGTTTCATCTATTTTGTCTGGATCCTTCTTTTCTTCCAAAGAAAAGGAAGGGTCTTCTTCGGTGGATCCCTCTTGTTCCTATTTAGTCTCCCTCATTTTGGAAGTTGTTTCTACATTGCTTTCTTCCTCACTTTCTCCCCCTTCTTCCATTTTTGAGGTTTCTTTCAGTTTCTTAGTGACAATAGGAGAGGACATTCTGCCTAAATAGTAGACACAGGTGATAAATAAGAGAATACTAAAGATTCGAGCCATAGAATTTCTCAATTCTGACACAAGGTACTTATTAGGTCAAATAGAATGATTTTGCTGTATCCAGAATAACACTAATCCAACCCATTTCATGAATAAAATGTGACCAATTAACCAACCAAGAAAACTACTTGTTACAAATAACATCTTATTGTTGCATCCAAACATATAAATGTTGACTAATCTGGTTAATATTGAACTAGGTAAAAGGAAATGGTTGAATAATTGAAAAATTAGATTATTCAGGAATACACATTGAATGTTGAGATTATGCATTGAATTTTTGGTAGTAGATCCATAATCAAAAAAGTTTTTTTAATTATTCTAGAAGAAATGAAACAAAAGATATTGTAGAACTAGAATAGTAATTGTATGAGGTCTACCCAATGCTAGATGCAGAGGCGCATAATAGATTGATATGAACATCATGAATTGTCCCGTAATAAAACCTGTTGTTGCTGATACCTCCTTCTCAGTTCCTTCTTCCATAACCCGAGCTCGCAGAAGGAAGAGATAAGAGGGTCCTATGGAGAATGTGGTCAGAAATCCATAATAGAGTCCAACCACAATGACCAAATTTATTATCTTCATGCATAAGGATAACAGATTACCTAGTGGAAAAGATTTCAAAATCATCACAAACCTCCCCCTTTTTATTTTCTATTGCAATTTCTCAATTATTATATGATGATTTCTTAACTTTCCATATATAGGGACTATAAATGACATCTCTAATGTCAATGATACCATCTTCTTCAATTGAATGACATCTGATCTCTTGTTAATATATGAATCAGTTAGATATGATGCAAAATGGATCTTGTTCTATCATTGATCAGAGATTTCTATATGAAAAATACGAATCGGAGTTTGAAGAAGGGGGATAACAGATAGAGGAGGATTTATTCAATCACATAGTTTGGGCTCCTAGAATATGGCGCCCATGTGGTAATCTATTTGATTGTATCGAAAGGCCCACTGAATTGGGATTTACCTATTGGGCTGGGTCATTTCATAGCAAGCAGATCATTTATCATAAAGAGGATGAGCTTCAAGAAAATGATTCAGAGTTCTTGCAGAGTGGAACCATGCAATACCAGACATGAGATAGATCTTCCAAAGAACAAGGCTTTTTTCGAATAAGCCAATTCATTTGGGACCCTGTAGATCCATTCTTTTTCATATTCAAAGATCAGCCCTTTGTCTTTGTGTTTTCACATCGAGAATTCTTTGTAGATGAAGAGATGTCAAAGGGGTTTATTACTTCCCAAACAAATCCTCCTACATCTATATATAAACACTGGTTTATCAAGAATATGCAAGAAAAACACTTCAAATTGTTGATTCATCGCCAAAGATGGCTTAGAACCAATAGTTCATTATCTAATGGATCATTCTATTCTAATACTCTATCCGAGAGTTATTAGTATTTATCAAATATGTTCCTATCTAATGGAACGCTATTGGATAAAATGACAGAGACATTGTTGAGAAAGAGATGACTTTTCCTGGATGAAATGAAACATTTGATTCATGTAAGAAGAGAAAGATTTCCCATTCCTTAGCCGTAAAGATACATGGCTATGAAAAGGGGATTAAGTGGAACAGAATTGGCTGGGTGGTAGAGTCATGGAAACACTTGTTTATTCCTTATTCTGGACCTTAGCTCCATGGAACAATATGCTACTTACTGCTGAAACATGGAAGAATTGAAATCTTAAATCAAAACACTATGTATGTATGATATGACCTGCCTAAACAAGAATTCTTGAACGGCGAACAACTAGAGCCTCTTACTCACTACATCAAACAATTTCCATTAATGAAATGATGTAAATACATCGAAAAATCGAAAATACACATGTCTGATGAAATGGTTGTTGCTATCTACTCCAATAACGAATCCTTGGTTTAATTGAATAACTAAAGAAAATAGATAAACCTTTATTTTCATCTCAAGTTGATAGATCTTCTCAATTGGAATATCCCCATATGAATAATACACATTCCAGTTGACCGAGTCTAATTCGAATTTTCGAATTGTTTTGTTCCGAAGCAA
>RXID01014326.1:815000-845000 GCA_005019695.1 Trichopus zeylanicus subsp. travancoricus
AAGCAGTGATTTCAAATCCAAAGGTTAATCATACTCTACCAACTTTACGTAAGGCAAAGTTTGGTTTTTTGTGGGTGATAGTGGAAAAGTTGACAGATAAGTCACTCTTACTGTCACTCTACAGAATCGTACATGTGATATTTGACTCATACGGCTCCTCATTCAATTCTTTCAAAGTAATTGGATCCTTTTCCTCATTTGTGAGAATCTCCTCCATTCTCCCATTCCATCCCAAAGAGTAACTAAGACCAATTCAGTCAGGTTTTCATGTTCCAATTGAACACTTTCCATTTATAATCAAAGGAGAAGATTATTCTTTTTACCAAACATAATATATGCAGATCAAATCATGATCTTATAACTTATAATAAGATAATAAGAACAAGTAATAAGAACAAGAGATCTTTCTCGATTAATCCCCTTGCCCCTCATTCTTCAAGAATCAGAAAGATCCTTTTCGAGTTTGAATTTGTTCATTTGGAATCTGGGCTCTTCTATCTTCTACTTAATTTATTTATATTTACTTCTATTTTTTGTTTTATTCTTTATTTCATTTCAATTTTCTTTCCCTCTATTTTTATTCCCTTCCATCATTCCTTATGTTCCATAGGTTTGTTAATCCTGTAGAATCTGACCCATTTTCTCATCGAACGAAGGGTACGAAATAAATCAGATTGATTTTTTGATCAAAGTTACTATGTGAAACCTTTGGGTTTTTTCCTCTTCCTCTATCCCTATTCCATAGGTATAGCGTTTGAATCAATAGAGAAGCTTCTCTTCTGTATGAATTAATATTAATACATTCCAATTCCTTCCTGATACCTCCCAAGGAAAATCCCGAATTGGATCCAAAATTGACGGGTTGGTGTGAGCTTATCCATGCAGTTATGCACTCTTCAAATAGGAATCCATTTTTTGAAAGATCCTGGCTTTTTGCTTTGGTGAGTCATCCGAGATCCTTTCGATGACCCATGTTGTGTTGAAGGGATATCTATATGATCTAATCGATTGTGTAAGACCTGATGTAACAACAGAACTGGGGGAAGTATACAGAAAAGACAGTTCTTTCTATTATATTAGTATTAGTTAGTGATCCCGGTTCGGTGAGTCCTTTCTTCTGTGATGAACTATTGGTACCAATCCTACATTTTATTTTGTCTCTATGACCGAGGAGAAGGGGGCTCAGCGGGAAGAGGGTTGTACCTTGAGAGAAGCAAGGGGTCAACCTTCTTCAAATATACAACATCGATTCTGGCAATGGAGTTGGACCCTCATGTTGATCCGAATGAATCAGTCTTTCGACAAAGGTCAATATTTGCTTGCTAGGCAAGAGAGGATAGCAAGTTACAAATTCTGTCTCAGTAGAACATGTATTATTATGAAATTCATAAATGAAATAAATTCATAAATGAAAAAGAAGTTAAGTAGTTAATGGTGAGGTTACCATTATCCTCTTTGTAGTGACGAATCTTGTATGTGTTCCTAAGAAAAGGAATTTGTTCATTTCATTTTTGGAGGTCTCAAAAAAAAAGGAAAAAGTGCATGGAAATGCATAGGAACTCTTGAATGGAAATTGAAAAGAAATGTAGTTCCAGTTCCTTCAGAAATGGCAAGATCTTTGGCACAAGAAGAAGGGGTGATCCGTATCATCTTGATTTGGTTCTGCCTCCCCTCTTTTTTTAACAATACCGAGTCAGGTTCTTTTCCTACTAGTATCGAATAGAACATGCTGAACAAAATCTTCTTCATGTAAAACAAAACCTACTGGATTTAGATCGTGAAAATCGTATAGATTTTATGAAACCATGTGCTATGGTTTGAATCTGTAGTCAATCCTATTTCCAATAGGAGTAGTTGACAATGGAATCCCATTTTTCCCATTATTTTACTCTATCCATATCCATATTAGTAATAATGCAAAAAGAAGGCCCGGCTCCATGTTGTTCAGGAATAGTGGCATTGAGTTTCTAGACCCTTTGCCCCCCGACCTGCGGTGATCGAACGAGAATGGATAAGAGGCTCATGGGATTGATGTGATAGGGTAGGGATGGCTATATTGCTGGGAGCGAACTCCAGGCTAATATGAAGCGCATGGGTACAAGTTATGCCTTAAAATGAAAGATAGTTTTGAATCTGCTTTGTCCATGAACAAGGAAGCTATAAGTAATGCAACTATGAATCTCATGGAGAGTTCAATCTTGGCTCAAGATGAATGCTAGCGGCATTCTTAATACATACAAGTTAGACGAGAAGTGGTGTTTCCAGTGGCAAATGGGTGAGAACGCATAAGAACCTACCTTTGGGAGGGGAACAACAATTAGAAATGGTTGTTAATACCCCATAGGCTGAGGAACAAAAGAAGGAATCCACCCGAGGAGGGGCTCACGTCTAATTAGCTAGTTGGTGAGGCAATAGCTTACCAAGGTGATGATTAGTAGCTGGTCCAAGAGGATGATCAGCCACACTGGGACTGAGACATGGCCCGGACTCTTATGGTAGGCAGCAGCGGGGAATTTTCCGCAATGGGCAAAAGCCTGATGGAGCAATGCTGCATGGAGGTAGAAGGCCCACGGGTCGTGAACTTCATTTCTTGGAGAAGAAGCAACGATGGTATCTGAGGAATAAGCATCGGCTAACTCTATGACAGTAGCCATGGTAAGACAGAGGATGCAAGTGTTATCCAGAATGATTGGGTGTAAAGCATCTGTAGGTGGCTTTTCAAATCCGCCATCAAATCCTAGGGCTCAACCCTGGACAGTCGGTGGAAACTACCAAGCTTGAGTATGATAGGGCAGAGGGAATTTCTGGTGAAGCGGTGAAATGTGTAGAGATCAGAAAGAACACCAACAGTGAAAGCACTCTGCTGGGCTGACACTGACAATGAGAGATGAAAGCTAGGGGAGCAAATGGGATTAGATGCCACAGTAGTCCTAGCCATAAACGATGGATACTAGGCACTGTGCGTATCGATGCAGTGCTGTAGCTAATGCGTTAAGTATCCTGCCTAGGGAGTATGTTCGCAAGAATGAAACTCAAAGGAATTGATGGGGGCCCACACAAGCGGTGGAGCATGTGGTTTAATTTGATGCAAAGCGAGGAACCTTAGCAGGGCTTGACATGCCATGAATCCTCTTGAAAGAGAGGGGTGCCCTGGGGAACGCAGACACAGGTGGTGCATGGTTGTCGTCAGCTCATGCCGTAAGGTGTTGGGTTAAGTCCCACAATGAGCACAAACCTCATGTTTAATTGCCCCCATTGAGTTTGAAACCTTGAACAAACTGTCGGTGATAAACCGGGGGAAGGTGAGGATGATGTCAAGTCATCATGCCCCTTATGCCCTGGGTGACACACTTGCTGCAATGGGTGAGACAAAGGGTTGCGATCCCGCGAGGGTGAACTAACTCCAAATACCTATCCTCCATTCGGATTGCAGGCTGCAACTCACCTGCATGAAGCCATAATTGCTAGTAATCGCCGGTAAGCCATACAGTGATGAATTCGTTCCCGGGCCTTGTACACACCGCCCATCACACTATGGGAGCTGGCCATTCTCGAAGTCATTACCTTAACCACAAGGAGGGGGATGCTGAAGGTGGGGCTAGTGACTGGAGTGAAGTCGTAACAAGGTAGTCGTACTGGAAGGTGCAACTGGATCACCTCCTTTTCAGGGAGAGCTAATGCTTGTTGGGTATTTTGGTTTGACACTACTTCACATCCAAAAAGAAGCGAGCTACATCTAAGCTAAGCTTGGATATGGAAGTCTTCTTTCGTTTCTCAACGGTGAAGTAAGACCAAGCTCATGAGCTTATTATCCTAGGTTGGAACAAGTTGATAGGATCCCCCTTTTTATGTCCCCATGTCCCTCCTATGTGGTGACAACACGGGGATGTAAAAAGGAAAGAGAGAAATGGGGTTTCTTTTGCTTTTGGCATAGCAAGCCTCCCAGTGGGAGGCCCACATGATGGGCTATTAGCTCAGTGGTAGAGTGCACCCCTGATAATTGTGTCATTGTGCCTGGGCTGTGAGGGCTCTTAGCCACATGGATAGTTCAATGTGCCAGCGCCTGGCCCGAAGATGTGGATCATCCAAGGTACATTATCATGGCATACTCCTCCCATTTGAATCAGAGTTTGAAACCAAACTTCTCCTCAGGAGGATAGATGGGGTGATTCAGGTGAGATTCAATGAATATCTAACTTTCTATTCACTCATGGGAGCCAGGCGGTCTGGGGGGGGACCACCACGACTCCTCTCTTCTCAAGAATCCATACATCCCTTATCAGTGTATGGACAGCTATCTCTCGAGCACAGCTTTAGGTTCAGCCTTGATGGGAAAATGGAGCACCTAACAATGCATTTTCAAATACAAAGAACTACGAGATCACCCCTTTCATTTTGGGGTGATGGAGGGATCGTACCGTTTGAGCCTTTTTTCATGCTTTCCTGGAGGTCTGGAGAATCTTTGACCCCCTTAGTCACTACGAGTGCCCCCTGATCAATGCAATGGGATGTGTCTATTTATCTATCTCTTGACTCAAAATGGGAGCAGGTTTGAAAAAGGATCTTAGAGTGTCTAGAGTTGGACTAGGAGGGTCTCTTAATGCCTTCTTTTTTCGTCCCTTTGGAGTTATTTCACAAAGACTTGCATGGTAAGGGAGAAGGTAAGCTCAATTGAAGAGTGTAGTATAATGGAGAGCTGTATGCTGCATTCGAGAAGGATGAATTGCTCCCAAAAAAGAATTATTGATTCTCTCCTAATTGGTTGGATCGTAGGTGCGATGATATACTTCACAGGTGAGGTCTCTAGTTCAAGTCCAGGATAGCCCAGCTATGCCAGGGAAAAGGATAGAAGAGGCATCTAGCTCTTTCATGCACACTCCACTTGGCTCGGGGAGATATAACTCAGTTGGTAGAGCTCCACTCTTGCAATTGGGTCATTGCGATTACGGGTTGGATGTCTAATTGTCCAGGTGGTAATGATAGCATCTTGTACCTGAACTGGTGGCTCACTTTTTCTGAGTAATGGGGAAGAGGACCGAAACATGACACTGAAAAACTCTACTGAGACATAAAGATGGGCTGTCAAGAACGTAGAGGACATAGGATGGGTAGTTGGTAAGATCTAGTATGGATCGTACATGGACGAGAGTTGGAGTCGACGGCTCTCCTAGGGTTCCCTCATCTGGGATCACTGGGGAAGTGGATTGAGTTGGCCCTTGCGAATAGCTTGATGCACTATCTCCCTTCAACCATTTGAGAGAAATGTGGCAAAATGAAGGAAAATCCATGACCGACCCCATCGTCTCCACCCTGTAGGAACTACGAGATCACCCCAAGGATGCCTTATGCATCCAGGGGTCATGGACCGACCATAGACCCTGTTCAATAAGTGGAATGCATTAGCTGTTCACTCTCTAGTTGGGTAGTAAGGGTCAGAGAAGGGCAATCACTCGTTCTTAAAACCATCATTCTTAAGACCAAAGAGTCGGGTAGAAAAAAGGGGAGAGCTCTCAGTTCCTATTCTCCTGTAGCTGGATTCTCCGAAACCATAGGAATCCTTAGAATGGGATTTCAACTTAGCACCATTTAAGATGAGTTTCTCTTTGGAGAGCACAGTATGATGAAAGTTGTAAGCTATGTTCGGGGGGGAGTTATTGTCTATCATTGGCCTCTATGGGAGAATCAGTCGGGGAGGCCTGAGGGGCAATGGTTTACCCTGTGGTGGATGTTAGCGGTTCGAGTCCACTTATCTCCATCCCGTGAACTTAGCTAATACTATGATAGCACCCAATTTTTCTGATCTGGTAGTTCGATCTATGATTTCTCATTCATGGATGTTTATAAGATCCTTCCATTTAGCATTAGCAGCACCTTAGGATGGCATTACCTTAATGTTAATGGTGAGGTTCAAATGAGGAAAGGCTTACGGTGGATACCTAAGCACCCAGAGACCATTAAGGGCATAGAAAGCGATGAAATGCTTCAGGGAGTTAAAAATAAGCATAGATCTGGAGATTCCCAAATAGGTCAACCTTTCAAACTGCTGCCAAATCCATAGGCAGGCAAGAGACAACCTAGCAAACTGAAACATATTAGTAGCTAGAGGAAAAAAAAGCAAAAGTGATTCCTCTAGTAGTGGTAAGCGAAATGGGAGCAGCCTAAACTATGAAAATGGGGTTGTGGGAGAGCAATACAAGCGTTGTGCAGCTAGGTGAAGTAGTGGAGTACTGCACCCTAGATGGTGAGAGTCCAATAGCCGAAAGCATCACTAGCTTATGCTTTGACCCGAGTAGCATGGGGCATGTGGAATCCCATGTGAATCAGCAAGGACCACCTTGCAAGGCTAAATACTCCTGGGTGACCGATAGCAAAGTAGTATCGTGAGGAAAAGGTGAAAAGAACCCCCATCGGGGAGTGAAATAGAACATGAAACCGTGAGCTCCCAAATAGTGGGAGGAGAATGTCATCTCTAATTGCATGCCTATTGAAGAATGAGCCGGCGACTCATAGGCAGTGGATTTGTTAAGGGAACCCACTGGAGCTGTAGCGAAAGCGAGTCTTCATAGGGCGATTGTCATTGCTTTTGAACCCAAACCTGGGTGATCTATCCATGACTAGGATGAAGCTTGGGTGAAACTAAGTGGAGGTCTAAACCGACTGATGTTGAAGAATCAATGGATGAGTTGTGGTTAGGGGTGAAATGCCACTCGAACCTAGAGCTAGCTGGTTCTCCCCGAAATGCGTTGAGGCATAGCGGTTGACTGGACATCTAGGGGTAAAGCACTATTTTGGTGTAGGCCACGAGAGCGGTACCAAATTGAGGCAAACTTTGAGTACTAGATATGACCCTAGAATAACAAGGGCCAAGGTCGACCAGTGAGACGATGGGGGATAAGCTTCATCATTGAGAGGGAAACAGCCAAGATCACCAGCTAAGGCCCCTAAATGACTGCTCAGTGATAAAGTAGGTAGGGGTGTAGAGAGAGCTAGGAGGTTTGCCTAGAAGCATTCACCCGTGAAAGAGTGCATAATAGCTCACTGATCGAGCACTCTTGCACCGAAGATGAACTGGGCTAAGCGATCTGCCAAAGCTATGGGATGTAAAAATGCATCAGTAGGGGAGCATTCCGCTTTAGAGGGAAGCACCGGTGCAAGCAGGTGTGGACGAAGCAAAAGTGAGAATATCAGCTTGAGTAATGCAAACATTGGTAAGAATCCAATGCCCTGGAAACCTAAGGATTCCTCCGCAAGGTTCCTCCATAGAGGATGAGTCAGGGCCTAAGATCAGGCTGAAAGGCATAGTCGATGGACAACAGGTGAATCTTCCTGTACTACCCCTTGTTGGTCATGAGGGATAGAGGAGGCTAGGTTAGCCGAAAGATGGTTATCAGTTCAAGGATGCAAGGTGACCTTGCTTTTTTAAGGTAAGAAGGGGTAGAGGAAATGCCTCGAGCCAATGTCTGAGTACCAAGCACTACGGCGCTGAAGTAACCCATGCCATACTCCTAGGAAAAGCTCGAACGACATTCAACAAAAGGGTACCTATACTTGAAACGGACACAGGTGGGTAGGTAGAGAATACCTAGGGGTGCGAGATAACTATCTCTAAGGAACTCGGCAAAATAGCCTCGTAACTTTGGGAGAAGTGGTGCCTCCTCACAAAGGGGGTCGCAGTGACCAGGGCTGAGCAATTGTTTACCAAAAACACAGGTCTCCACAAAGTTGTAAGACCATGTATGGGGGCTGACGCCCGCCCAGTGCCGGAAGGTCAAGGACGTTGGTGACAGGATGATAGGGTAGCCGGCAATCGAAGCCCCGGTGAATGGCGGTTGTAAGTATAGCGATCCTAAGGTAGCAAAATTCCTTGTCGAGTAAGTTTTGACCCACACAAAAGGTGTAACGATCTTGGCACTATCTCGGAGAGAGGCTCAGTGAAATAGACATGTCTGTGAAGATGCGGACTACCTGCACCTGGGTAGAAAGACCCTATGAAGCTTTACTATTCCTTGGGATTGGCTTTCGGCCTTTCCTGCGTAGCTTAGGTGGAGGGAAAAAAACAAAATTTCATTTTTTTAATTAATTCAAATATAGATCATATTGCTAATTAATTAGCAATATGATTTATATTCGAATCAAATATTGTTTTGGTGCAACTTAATCAATTAATTGATAATTGATCAACTTCGAGGCAAGGTGGCTATAATTTTAATTTAAATTAGAACTAAAAAAACCTAATAAGATAACCTTAGTTATTTTTTATTTCAATTCTATACGAAGTATCATAGGATTGGGGATTTCCAATAAACAAAAGTTTTTCTTATTTGATTGGAATCTAATTAATTAATTTGACAAACTAATTAATCAATTACACAATGAGTTAGATTTCAAATAAATTAACTAGAATAATTAGATCTTTTTTTTATTTAGTATTAACTAGTGTTAATATGTTAATGCCATATGTTATGCGATGGGCATGTATTATATATTTTATTTATATATCAATTTCTATATAATTTATATAGGATTTTCTCTTTTGATTTTATATATATATATATTTGTTGTATATTAGAAACAAAAAAAATTTCTGAGAAAATTGAAATAAAAAAAACTCTTATTCGTGTTCGTGCAACGCAATAAGTTAAAAAGAAAGAACAATCTTTTTTAAACAATACATGTCTTCCACATAGAACAATAAAAATTAGTAATTTAAATGGCGGTCCCCAAAAAACGAACTTCTATATCAAAAAAACGTATTCGTAGAAGTATTTGGAGGAAAACGGCATATTTAGCTGCAGGAAAAGCTTTTTCTTTAGCTAAATCGTTTCTACCAGACATTCCAAAAGTTTTTTTGTACAACAAAGAAGAAAAAAAAACTTGGACTAATCTGAATCCATACGGCGCGAAAAAAATGTCATTTTTTAAGATGAATGATTCGTATTAATTACTGTATTGAACTCCTCAATATAAGTTAGAACTAACTGTTATGGTATGTAGAATACCAATTCTTCTGTCTATTGTCTAGTGGGTTTTATTTTCATTTTCCATTTTTTCTTTTTCATTACAATATATAGATTTAACTCATGATGAGATGTTGTTTTTTCCTATCAATTGTACTTTTCACAATTTATTTGATTCTTCTATTGTGAAAAGTACAATTGTGATAGAGATTGAAATTCTTTTGTTATATACTTAGCCCCAAAACCTAATTGATTAGGTAAATATCTTACCATAAATTGTAAATTATTTACATACTAGGGAATATTAATACTTAATTAAATTAAGGTATCAAAATTTTTTTTAAAAATTGGATTTAGTGATGAAATTGTGATACATATGAAATACTAAACTAGTTTTATTTGATTTTGTTCATTGCTAAAATCTATTTTTTTTGGATCGATGAAAGAAACCAAGAATAAATCATCAAAAAAAGATAGAAAAAGGAAAATTCCATTCTTATTCTTAGTTCTATATCTCATATGAAAATAAAATTCTTGTTTCCTAAACTAGATTGAATTGCCGAATGTCAACGATTCGACATGAATTTACTATTATTATTTCAAGTAAGCCGCCATGGTGAAATCGGTAGACACGCTGCTCTTAGGAAGCAGTGCTAGAGCATCTCGGTTCAAGTCCGAGTGGCGGCACCCCCCCCCCCCAAAAAAAAGGTATAATGGATACATTATAGAATGTATTCAATTCCCGATTTACATTTTTCAATGGGAACCCCCTTTTTATGATATTTGTAACTTTAGAACATATATTAACTCATATCTCTTTTTCAATCATTTTGATTGTGATTACGATTCATTTGATGACCTTATTAATCAAAAAAATTCCAGGATTATGTGATTCCTTGGAAAAGGGGATAATAGCTACTTTTTTTTCTATAATAGGATTATTAATTACTCGGTGGATTTATTCGAGACATTTCCTGTTAAGTAATTTATATGAGTCATTAGTCATCCTTTCATGGAGTTTCTCCATTATTTATATGATTCCATATCTTAGGAATCGCAAAAATGATTTAAGCACAATAACTGCGCCAAGTGCCATTTTTATTCAAGGATTCGCCACATCGGATCTTTCAACTGAAATGCATCAATTTGCAATATTAGTGCCTGTTGTAAAATGCCAATGGTTAGTGATGCATGTAAGTATGATGTTATTGAGCTATGCAACTCTTTTATGTGGATCATTATTATCAGTCACTCTTTTAGTCATTACATTTCAAAAAAACATCGATATTTTTCGTAAAAGGAAAAATTTCGTAATCTTAATTAAATCATATTTCTTTAGTAAGACCAAATATTTGAATAGAAAAAGAAGCATTTTTCAATTGAAAAACACTTCTTTTCTTTCATTTCAAAATTATTACAAATATCAATTTACTCAATATCTGGATTATTGGGCCTATCGCATCATTAGTTTAGGGTTCATCTTTTTAACCATGGGCATACTTTCTGGAGCAGTGCAGGCTAATGAGGTATGGGGATCTTATTGGAATTGGGACCCCAAAGAAACTTGGTCATTTATTACTTGGAGTATATTCGCAATTTATTCTCATACTAGAATAAATAAAAATTTGCAAGGTACGAATTCAGCATTTGTGGCTTCTATAGGATTTCTTATAATTTGGATATGCTATTTTGGGATCAATCTATTAGGAATAGGTCTACATAGTTATGGTTCATTCACATTAACATGTAATTGAATAAATTACATAAACAATAAATACAAAAGAATTCGTGAGGATATTGTCTCATATGTAATGAAAGTTTGTGCAAGTTTTGGAGAACCACTGGAGTGGTTCTCCAAAACTCAAGATGTATCCCATTACAATTCTAATTCACTTAATCTTTTTTCCATTGTACAGGAGATACAAAATTTAAAATTTAAATCAAAGAACTATCTCATTAATAAAAAAATTATCTATGAAAATAATTAGATAAGATAGCTTCTATCTTATCAATTGATAATGAGAAAACACAATTCGGATAAATACCAATCCCTATTATGGGTAAAAAGATACAAATAGAAACAAAATAGTTCTCGTGGTCCAGAATCTGCAAATTTGGGGACATCAAATAACTTGTATTCATAGAACATCTGAGGTGACATAGACAATAAATAAATAGGAGTTAATATCATTCCAATTGCCATTACAAAAGTAATTATGATTTTTGGCATTAAAAGATATTTTTGGCTGGTAATTATTCCCCAAAATACTACTAATTTTGCAACAAAGCCACTCATTCCCGGCAATGCAAGAGAAGCCATTGAAAAACTACTAAACGTAGTAAATATTTTTGGCATTGGAAGAGATATCCCACCCATTTCGTCCAGATAAACAAGACGTATTCTACCACAACTCATTCCTGACAAGAAAAAAAGTGCAGCACCAATAAATCCATGAGAGAGTTTTGTAAAATAGCCCCATTGAGACCCGTGTTGGTTATAGAACCGATTCCTATAATTAGGAAACCCATGTGAGATAAGGAAGAGCAGGCTGTTCTCTTTTTTAGATTGTGTTGACCAAGAGATGTTGAGGCTGCATAGATTATTGTATCGTTCTGACTATCACCAACCATGGAGAAAATATAGAATGAGCATGGGATAATAATTCCATATTAATTTGAATCAATCCATATGCTCCCATTTTTAATAAGATCCCAGCTAGAAGCATACATGTACTGTAATGTGCTTCTCCATGGGTATCCGGTAACCATGTATGCAGGGGTATAATCGGCGATTTGACAGCATAAGCAATAAGGAAACCAAAATAGAATATTATTTCCAAGGCCACAGGGTATGAATGATTAGCCAATCTTTCAAAATCTAATGTTGGTTCATTAGAACCATATAAACCCATACCTAGAACTCCTATTAAGAGAAAAATAGAACCCCCTGCCATGTACAAAATAAACTTTGTGGCCGAATACAAACGTTTTTTTCCCCCCCACATAGATAAAAGTAAGTAAACAGGAATTAATTCTAATTCCCATATGATGAAAAAAAGTAAAAGGTCTCGAGAAGAAAATAGTCCTATTTGACCGCTGTACATCACTAACATCAGTAAATAGAATAATCACAATTTCGAGTAACTGGCCAAGCCGCTAAAGTAGCCAACGTAGTGATAAATCCCGTTAGTAAAATAGGTCCTATGGAAAGTTCATCGATCCCCAGTCTCCAGTGAAAATCCAAAATATTTATACATTTATAATCCTCCCTCAATTGGATTAATGGATCGTCCAATTGGAAATGATAACAGAATACATAGGTTGTTAGGAGGAGTTCCAGTAAGCTAATACATATGGTATACCATCGAAACACCTTATTCCCTTTATAGGGGAGAAAACAAATTGAAGAACCCGCAAATATTGGCAAAATAACAATTTTTGTTAACCAAGAAAAAGAACTCGTGATAAAGACAAGATACACTTTGACCATAAAAACCCATGCTCGGAATAATATATTCTATCGAGTCTTGGTTTTTGTAAGCAAAAAGGAATCAAATGATTCAAGTGGAGTTTTTTGTAGTGTATCAATAAGATAGACCCATGCTGCGATTTGTTTCATGCCATAAATAAATGTGGACACTCAAAAAATCGGTTGGGCAAGCAGATTCACATCTCTTATAACCCACACAGTCCTCAGTTCTTGGCGCGGAAGCAATTTTCTTAGTTTTACATCCATCCCAAGGTATCATTTCCAATACATCTGTGAGGTAGGCTCGTACACATTGAGTACACCCATTGAGTACACATGTATCATAAATTTTTACTGAATGCGATATTGGATCTATAAATTCAAGTTTTGAACATAAGAATTTTCAATCTGGTTCATAGTAACTGAATCATATATTTATATTATAGATTATAGATACCAGATGAAATGGTGGTTTATCAAATTTTTGAATCCGTATCTAAATTAAAAACTAAACTAAAGATAGATTAATATCTCTAACTCTATTCATAAGAAAGGGCCAATAAACTTTGACTTCTGTTTCCACAAACACGGTCATAGTGCATGCAAATTTCAATTCAAATTGGTCAAAAATCAATAGAAAAATGAATTCTAATGGATTTAGATTAGAAACTAATAGAATTTATTATAGTATAATTAATCCTAATTAATTATACTATAATTATACTGTATAAATTATACTATAATTATACTATATATATGTCTTTATTTATATGTATATGATTATTTTATATTTATTTTTATTGCAATTAATTATTCAATAGATTCGATTGATTAATACGAGTTGTTACAATGGATTGCCGAAAGAATAGCTAGCTCAATAGCTGCTTTAGCGGTTGCAATAGCTATAACAAAGATTGAGAAAATGTCTCCTTTTAATTGGCGATTATCAAATAAATCAGAAAATGTTACAAGATTAATATTAACTGAATTTAGTATAAGTTCAAGACACATAAGTTCTCTAACCATGTTTCTACTTGTGATCAATCCATAAATACCAATCGAAAATAAATATACACTCACAAAAAATACATGTTCGAACATCATTGACTAATTCCTCATCAAATTTTGATATGAAAAAAAATTCAACTGGATTTCCTAGACTAGAATAGAACAATTACAAAACAAAAGAAGTTATTGGCAATAGATTTAACCAAAAATCTTTCTATTTTTTATTTGATTTAGAACTTTTCTTTTACTTTTAATTCTAAGTATTTTTACTGACAAGCCATAGTAATTGCACCTATTAAAAAATTTAGAAGAATTATTGAAATAAGTTCAAATTGAAGATAAAAATTGGTTGATAAACGAATCCCAATTTGTTGAACATTACTTATTAAGTCCTATTCTATAATCTGGTTTGGTCTTGTAGTCCAAATAATTCCACACCATGATGTTTCTAGGATAGTAGTAATTAGTGAGAAAACAATACTTGTAGAAATCACTGAAGTAACTCCATCTCCAATGGTCCAAAGATGGGAATCATTGGAATATTTTGAACTACTCATGAACATTATAGCAAATATGATTAAGACATTTATGGCTCCCACATAAATAAGGAGTTGCACAGCAGCTACAAAATATGAGTTTGATGGAATATGGAATAAGGATATACAAAAAAGAACACATCCCAATGAAAAAGCAGAAAAAATGGGATTGGTAAGTAATACCACTCCCAAACCCCCTAATATAAGAACTGATCCCATAAATTTTACAAGCATACCATGTATTGGTCCAAGTAAATCCATTATGTATAATGTATAAAATAACAGATAAAGATATTTCATGACCTTACTGAATGGTCCAGGAAAAAAGTTACTCTTTTTTTTCTTGTATCTTGTATATGATACGTTCCTAATTTTAATTTTATCTTCATGTATTATGGATTAATGTAGATAAACTTATTGGACCAATCCTATCCTATATTTTTAGGCAAAAATAAAATAGTTCAAATATTCAAAATCATCACCAAAATCTATTTGAGTTTAAATTAAAGAATAATTCTCAACACCAAGTGGTTATAATTAGTATTTGTAGTTACTAACCAAACAAAACAAAAAAAGCTTGGATTTTTTATATTAAAACAAAATTTTTGTAATTAGTAATCATTCTCAAATCAAGTGGTTTATCCTTGTCTATTTGGATTTGAGTCGAATTCAGAACTGTTTGAATTGTGTAATCTCCAATTACTGACATCGGTAACCATCCCAAGGCAATTTGATTATAATTCAACTGGTGATGATCATAAGTAGAAAGTTCATATTCTTCAGTCATTGATAAACAGTTTGTTGGACAATACTCGACACAGTTACCACAAAATATATAGAACCCGAAATCAATACTGTAACTAAGCAATTGTTTTTTTTACTAACTTTTTTAATCTCGAATCAACAACAAGTATATCTATGGGACATACACAAACACATACTTCACAAGCAATACATTTATCAAATTCAAAGTGAATTCAACTGCGGAAATGCTCTGATGTGATCAATCTTTCATAAGGATATTGAATAGTTACAGGTAAACAATTTGTGTGGGATAAGGTAATTATAAAACTTTGACCAATGTACCTTGTAGCTCATACTGTTTGTTGACTGTAATCTATGAACCTAGTCACCATAGGGAACATATTGTATATCCATGAATAAATTGATGTTTCTTTTTCTTGTTTGAGAGAGGTTAGTAGAATATCATTATTTTTTACTTATAGTGAAACAAGTTGTAAAGAAGTTGTCAATAAGAGATTACCAAGTGAGATAGGTAAAAGAAATTTCCATCCAAGATTTAATAGTTGGTCCATTCTCATCCTAGGTAAAGTCCATCTTGTTGTGATAGAAATGAACAGAAGAAAATAAGCTTTAACTAATGTAATAAAGATAGCAATTGGAATTCCAAAGACCGCAACCATTTTCTATTTTATGAAAAATTTAGGATGTATAGAATAAATAAACTCCACCCTCCTAAGTAAAGGATTGTTACAAATAGTGAAGAAACTAATAGATTTAGGTAAGAGGCAACATAAAATAAACTATATTTGATACCTGAATATTCAGTTTGATAACCTGCTACTAATTCTTCTTCTACTTCTGGTAAATCAAAAGGTAATCTCTCACATTCTGCTAGAGAAGAAATTAGGAAAACTATAAACCCTATGGGTTGACGCCACCGATTCCACCCCCCCCAAAACCGTATTTTGACTGTGCCTCAACTATATCAACTGTACTTAAACTGTTAGATAATCATAGTCGATAATAACATCACTGTTTGTATCGCTATTCCAAAACTGTACATGAGACCTTAGCTTCATATGGCTCCTCTATGTTTACAACTAAATGTAAGGACCGGTATTATTAGCATCTTTGTAGGGAAATAGAAGAATAAAGATACATAACATAGTCCTAAATTAGACAGAAAAAGTTCTATTTGCTAGGATAACAAAAAAGCACTTCCGAATTGATCTCATCCCTTAGAATTCCAATTTTTTCTTTTTCAGTAATAACTTAATCTTTTAATAAAATACTCCTTATATCAATTAAGGAATTAGATACTAGTTCATAAATCATGATAAGAATTCCATATGTATATGTATGGATGGAGGAAAAAAAGAAATAAGGATCTTTTTCTTATTATTCATTTTTTTCTGATTCTATCTATTATATTTTTTTTATTGTATTATTGTATGTGTGCCATTTCTTTTGTTCCTCTCTTCTTTCTGAGAACTCAAAATAAAAGGAAGCTACACCAAAAAAAAATAAAGGATTAATTTGTTCTTGCTAGTTATTTCTTTAATCAGTGAGTAAGAGCATACTCTAGATCAGAATCGTGAGGGAGTGCTGCTTGATCATTTCTACCAACTTAAAGCCTTGTTATGGTTCATTTTATGTGGAAATAACTCTTCTTTGATACTTGAGATTATCTCTATTACTAATCTTTTGTGTACTTTAGTGTTCCTAATCGTCCACTAATTTTTGATTGATCCCCGGTATGGTAATACATACAATATAGTAGTAGAAACTTCTTATGATTGATCTTTTGCACCTGCTTCAAGATATGATAACACTAATCTAATAAAATAATCTCAATCTTGGGGTAAATGGTGTAAACTATTTATGTTTACTTTCACTTTATTCTTGTACATAGGGAATGAGATTTTGTCTTCTTACTGTGAATTTTTAGGCTATTTTGTTTCACTCATATAACTATCAGCTTTAACTCATCACCTCAAATGATAAATAAAAAGAGAATATCTATTCAATATATTTAAGGTCTTTTCTTTCATTTTTTTCCTTATTTCTAGCTGAGAGGGAAAAGCTCATGTTCAACGAATCGCACATAGAGATATTGATAAGACACATAGAGTTAACGATATTTCATAACTAATAGATTGAGCAGCAGCTTGTAGACCACCTAAAAAGGAATATTTATTATTTGATTCATATGCTGACATAAGAAGCCCAATAGGTGCGATACTTGAAATAGCGATCCATAAAAAAAAATATACTGAGATCAGCTAAAACAAGATGATACCCAAAAGGAATTACTAAATAATTTAGTAAAATTGATATGACTGCTATAGATGGCCCAATACTAAACAAATGAATATTCCCTCTAGATGGTAAGAGGTCCTCTTTAAAAAATAGTTTGGTCCCATCCACTAGAGCTTGAAGAATTCCCAATGGACAGGCATATTCCAGTGCAATACGTTGTTGTATGGCTGTAGAGATTTCTCTTTCTAACCACACAATTACTAGTATCCCTATTATGATTCCTAATATAAGGGTCAAAATAGGGAGAAATAGCCATATGAATCCATAGACTTCTTTTAAGGATTCTGAAGAAAAAGAATTGATAGATTGGACTTCTGTCATATCAATTATCATTTCAATGATCAACTTCTCCCATAAGGATATCTATACTACCTAGTATCATCATGATATCAGCCAATTTTATTCTTTTAACTAGTTGGGGAAGAATTTGCAAATTGATGAAATCGTGTGGACGAATTTTCCATCTCAAGGGAAAAACACTATTATCTCCTATCAGATAAATTCCTAATTCTCCTTTTGGGGCTTCTACTCTCATATAAAGTTCTTGTTTTGACAATTCCAAATTCGGTGAAGGTTTTTGACTAATGAATCTATATGCAAAATTATTCCATTCAAAATTTCTTGTTCTATCAAAGCGTCGGACTTCCAAATTTTCATAGGGCCCCCCGAGAATCCCTTCTACAGCCTATTGAATAATTTTTATGGATTTTTCATTTCACCTATTCATACTAAATAACGAGCTAATGAATCTCCCTCTTTTTGTCATTGGACTTCCCAATCGAATTCATTGTAACACTCATAAAGATCAACTTTATGAAGATCCCATGGGATTCCAGAAGCTCTTACCATTGCTCTTGATAAGCCCCAATTTATTGATTCCTCCCCTCCAATAATACCCACCCCTTCAACTCGTTCCAAAAAAATGGGATTTCGCATAATAAGTTTTTTATATTCAGCAACTCCTCTTAGAAAATAATCACATAAATCTAAACATTTATCTATCTAGCCATGGGGTAGATCAGCAGTTACTCCTCCGATACAAAAATAATTATGCATCATTTGCATACCCGAAGCAGCTTCAAATAAATCATATAGCAATTCCCTCTCTCTGAAAATATAGAAAAAGGGAGTTTGTGCACTGATATCCACCATAAAAGGTCCAAGCCATAGTAAATAAGAAGCTATACGACTTAGTTCTAGCATAATTACTCTTATATGGCTGGCCCTTTTGGGTACTTGAACATTTCCCAATTGTTCTGGTGCATTTACCGTTATTGCCTCTATGAACATGGTAGCTAAATAATCCCAACGTGTTACATAAGGTAGATATTGTATACTTGTTCGGTTTTCCACTATTTTTTCCATTCCTCTGTGTAAATAGCCCAATATGGGTTCACAATCAATAACATCTTCACCATCAAGAGTAAGGATCAGTCGAAGAACACCATGCATTGATGGATGGTGAGGACCCATATTAACTATCATGAGACACTTTCTTGTATCTCGTACAATCATATCTTTTCTTCCCCGATTCATTATTTATTGAATTTATCAAGGTTCATTAAAACAAATAACTAATATAAAAAATGCAAATGAATCTTGAAATTGACGACTTTGAGGCTCCCGAATATCCAACTACCCAATTAATCTCTTATAACGTACTCTATTTTTCATTGACAAATAAGTCAGTAGTTGTTGACGTTTTCCCAGAATTTTTTGTAGACCTCTTTGCGACAAAAAATCTTTTTTGTGCAATTCTAAATGTGAAGTAAGTCTCCATATCTTATTGGTGAAACCGAATACTTGAAATTCAACAGATCCCTAGTTTTCCTCTTTTTCTTCTTGTAGAATGACTGAGATGGATGAATTTTTGATCATAAATATTTTTAATATTTTTATTTATTTTTCATGCATTTTATCAATCAGGAAAAATAAGAAAAAAATTCTTATGCCAGTCATTTAATTTGCTAAAGAAAAAAATTTGGATTTATTTATATACTACCTTTTTACTTATGCAAATCCAAATTCAATTTGGATATTGATAGAAAAGGAAATTTTTGCATTCATGAAAGAGAATGAGTTTTTGGTATCTAAAAAGATTCCGCACATTTCTTCCTATATCCAGTTGAATGGATACGGATATGCTACTAAATCAATATCATGTACTAGAATCTAACACAGCATATATTTTTGCTTTTATCTACCAACCAGATATGTCGAGTATTTCTTATATGAATAGGTAGGAAATATACCATTATATAATTCCTAATCGTGGATGCATATGTATCCTTGCCATACTGAATTGACTGCCATTATTGGTATCAAACCAATAACGATTCATATAAGCTAAATCCTCTAATTAGTAATTGGGCCAAAGAAATAATTTAAATTTAGTGAATTTATTTGTATCTTTATTAAGATGCTCATTCCAAAATTGTTTGTACTTTTTTATGTTGTTTTTATTGTAAAATATTGGATTCTATCCACAACATTACAATTCCAGGAATTAAAACAAATTAGAATTCTCAATTCTCTATGACGTCTAGGTGATAGAATATTTTTCGGAACAAGAAAATCATAATTATTTTTGTCTCCCCTCATAAGCATATTGTTATATTATCAAATGGATCTATCTAAACTTTGCTTATCAACAACATATCTTTTTTTATGTATTTTCCATTAGTTTGGTTTTTATCGATCAATGAAATACCTATAGTTTGATATATAATAAATTGAAATTTTACACCCCTTTTTAAAGATAGAAAAATTGGTTCAATAATGAATATTCCTTTTTTATCAGTTCTTTAACAGTTATATGCTTTTTAAGCAACGTTACATCCAGATGCAACTCCCCCCTGTGAATCGAGGATATAGCAATTTCCTTTATATTTATCAGTTGAAGTAGGAGAAAATATACCTTGACCTTATTCAGTATTCTTTGATCCAAAGAGTTATTCCATTTTAATTGAAAAGGGAAATATTTTTTCAAAAAAAAATCTAGTTCTCCTTCCTTCTTCTTTTTTTATTGTTTTTTCTTTCTATGTTTTTAAATTTTAATTTCTGATTTTGTGTAATTCTCTTCCGCATCTTTTTTTTTGTTTCATTTTTGTAGGTCTGATCTAAGATTTCCTTAGCCTTGTTGTTCCTTTTTCTCTTGGTTGGAATTTTTGAATTCAAGATATTCTTTTTGATTAGATGATATAGGAAGATTCTTATTCTTTTTTTGATCTACATTAATGTCTTTACATTGACTAAAATTTTCATTTCTATGAAAATCCAAAAAAATTAATTGAATTGGTATGATTCGTGATTTCATCCTATATGCATTAATCGATTTAACCTTATATGCATTAACAAGTAGTTCACATTCTCCGAAGAACCAAGGTTTTGGATTTGATATGCTACGATATAACCTTCTTGATTTTGATTCGTTCCTATCCAATCAAGAAGAATTCTACAATACAAAAATTTTCTATCCATATTTTGATCCATATCAATAATATATCCTTCCTCTAGGTAAACACTAATAACTATACTTACCAAAATAAAAAATGATTCGAGTTTAATAGTATTGAAATTATATGGAATTTCTTGGTTCTCGTTTACTTTTAATGTTGGTCCATAAATATAAATATAGGAGTCTTCCCTATTCCTATAATTCATATATTCATGTAATAAAAGATCATATCTGTAGTGTTTTTTCGATTTTTCTTTTTGACTCTTCAATGAATGCACCTTATAATAATCTTGTTTCATGTAATAAATTAATTGGTCTTTTTCTTTTTTATACGAATCCAATTTTATTGAGTCTTTATTTTGCAGGATATGACATTTATTGACTTTATTTATTTTATTTTATCCTTTTTGCAGTATTAATCAAGACCATTTGGTCTGAGATAAATTGTATTGATAATGAACCTTTAACCAATTTTTCCATTCACTCATTTTAGACTTATCAATTTTCTTATACTTTGATTTGGCATCAAGTATTTCTTGTGCTATACAATAATTCTTAATTGCATCCCCAATTAGAGGATAAGTGTTGTCATATTGACATACAGATCTCAAGTAAGACTTATTAAGTAATTGGGTCTTAAGTAATTGGGTCTGTGATAATATATAAAATGCATATGCTTGAGACAAGTAGGATAGGTTCTTGTAAGAAATATTTGAATTATTATTACTAATTTGAATAATATTTTGAATAATATTAGTATTGGAAAATGAATTTTTTATAGTCGAAATAAAATTCATTATATTTTGATTTATTTGACCCTTGTAAATGATGGATTTATTGATATATTTTTTTCAAAGAAAAGTTGTACATTGATCCTGAAAATATTAATGGTACATAGCAAATTATTAATATATATAATATATATACTTTCAATGAAACATTTCATAAAATAATGTGATTTATGTATTAATTGGATATATTGCCTTTTGAGTGTCTGCCAAATATCTTTATGCAATTGTAGTTTTTTATCATCACAAATTAGAACTATTTTTTTTTATTATCTTTTGTTATTTGTTCTATTTGATTCGTTCTTGTGAGTGTCCTATCAGAAAGGTCTTTCATTTTTTTTTCTGAGTGAATAATTTATCCAACCCATAGATTGAATTTGAGTGGTTGATTCATAAGTAATTTTATTACTCAATTTGTAATATTTGCTCTTTTCATTTGGTTCATAAACTTTCATTTTACTCAATCCAAATAAGAATAAGAAAATTGGATTGTGTTTTTCCAATTCCCTCATTATCTGTTTTCTAACTACTTTAATAGTCTGTCCTATTTTTTTCTTTCCTAACTTTCATAACTTCCAGGAACTGTTTTATTCTTTCTTTGAAAACTCTTAAAACTCAAAAAAGAAAATTTGTCTTTCAAATTTTTTTTTCGAGTTCTTTATAAATGGGTTCAAAAAAAGAAGGTCATTTTCAGGCAGAACCGAAGGGAACTTCTGCTGCCAAGGTTTTAGGCAGAAAGGAAATAGAATCTTTATTTGAATATAGTCTATTAACCAATCCTAGGGAAATTCTATTTCTGATAATTGAACACCATTATAGGTGCATTTAATATGCATTTCTCTATTCCAGTCTTTCAAATCCTCACACCACTCCGGGAATTGAAATAATAACGTACGCCCAATATTTTTAGCTATTATCAATGAAGGCAATAGAATATATTTTCTAAGAAAAGATTGGGTTATTAACATCAAACCCCTTATTGTTTGAGCAAATATAATGATATCCCAAATTTTGGATATTACTATTCGTATTTCCTCACTTTTTGCTTTTTGTTTTCACCTTTTCTTTTGTTTCTTCCTCGAAAATTTGCAATTCTGGTTCTCTTCTTAACCAATTTCTAAAAAAGAAGTTTCTCATTTCTGATATATCAAAAGAAGAGACAAGAAATGTTTTGTCTATTTGATCCAAAAAAAACGGAGAATGTATATTTGCTTGAAACATTTCCCAAGTAATGGTTTTACATCTTTGAGCACGCATGGATCCTTTGATTATATCCCGACGAAAAGCAGATTGTTGTGAGTAATGTATCAAAGCTAGTTCTTCATCTTCATAACTATTATCATTATTACCGATATCACTAATATTAATAGTATCAATAGAGTTATATGTAGTAGTCAATTTTTCATTATCAATATGGTCAATATAAATTACCACGCATTTAGCTCTTCTTGAATGAATCCCAGGATCTTTTGGTGATTCTTCTTTAGTTTGTTCCTACTCTTCTTCTAAATCTAAATCATCAGTCAATTTATATGACCATCAAGAACCTCTTTACAAATTTCTTCTATTCCATCTTCTATTTCATCTTCTATTCCAATAGATTTATTTCGAATTGTTATTTGGTCATTTACATTTCTATCGGTTTTAATTCCTTCAAATTGAAAATATTTTTCTTGACTTTCTGAATTAAGTGTTTTTTGGTCTGGTAATGAAAATAATAAAGAAAATTTGATTGAGGTAAAACTATGTGCAGGCTCAAAAGAAGATTTACCTATTGAGTTAAAGTAGTTACCAATATAAGTCACTACTAATTTCTCAACGAATGTATTCTTTTGATGCTCAAATTCTTGGTAATCATTATAATCATTAATATAATTAAAAATTATAACTTTAATTTTATTGATTTTATTTTTCCAAGTTTCGATGGAAAATTTTCTTTTGCAGAAAATAGGAAATCATTTTTATTGCATGTGAATGTAATTATTTTTTTATTATCCCGTGATATGGTCCATTCAAAAGAGGATCATATGCTTTATGCAAGCATTTTTGTTCATTTTCATCATTGTACAATCTGGTTCTTTTTTCAAGCATATCTAGAAAAGAGTTTTCTAGAACTTTTATTCTCTTTAGTAATTCATTACTCAAGTTGTACTTTTTTTGTTCATTGGTATAAACCCAATGATTATACAGGTCTTAATGGGATAGTTTTTCTATCATGTACAAAAAAAATTTCCATTCTAACATTTCCGAAAAAATCGATAAACTGGGCGGGTATGTAAAAGATTTTTTTTTCATTCACTTGGGCATGTATAAAAAAAAATATTGTGAGATTTTATTTCGTATAGCATTTTCAGATCGATCATTTTTTATATATCACAATGGAAAATTCACAAGAGATTTTTTATATGTTAAATAACTTTTTTCTTTTTTATCTTCTTTAAGTCTTCCCAATTACCAATTATCTTGATGATTATCAAGATAAGAATCTTCGTAAACTGGGCTATCTTTATAGCATCTTTAAAGTGAAAATAGAATTCATCCTTTGTTTTTTCCTTTCCATTTGCTCGGATCTCTTCCGTTTCATCTATTTTGTCCGGATCCTTCTTTTCTTTCGAAGAAAAGGAAGGATCTTCTTCGGTGGATCCCCCTTGTTCCTGTTTAGTCTCCCTCATTTCGAAAGTTATTTCTACATCACTTTCTTCCTCACTTTCTCTTCCTTCTTCCATTTCTGAGGTTTTTTTCAGTTTCTTAGTGACAATAGGCAATGACATTCTGCCTAAATAGTAGACACAAGTGATAAATAAGAGAATACTAAAGATTCGAGCCATAGAATTTCTCAACTCTGACACAAGGTACTTATTACGTCGAATAGAATGATTTTGCCATATCCAGAATAATACCAATCCAACCCATTTCATGAATAAAATGTGACCAATTAACCAACCAAGAAAACTACTTGTTACAAATAACATCTTGTTGTTGCATCGAAACATACAAATGTTGACTAATATGGCTAATGTTGAACTTGGTAAAATGAAATGGTTGAATAATTGAAAATTTAGATTATTCAAGAATACACATTGAATGCTGAGATTATGCATTGAATTTCTGGTAGTAGATCCATAATCAAAAAAGTTATTTTGATTGTTCCAGAAGAAATGAAAGAAAAGATATGGTAGAACTAGGATAGTTATTGTATGAGGTCTACCCAATGCTAGATGTAGAGGCGCATAATAAATCGATATGAACATCATGAGCTGTCCTGTAATAAAACCTATTGTTGCTGATACCTCCTTCTCAGTTCCTTCTTCCATAACCCGAGCTCGCAGAAGGAAGAGATAAGAGGGCCCTATGGAGAATGTGGTCAAAAATCCATAATAGAGTCCAACCACAATGACCGAATATATTATCTTCATGCATAAGGATAATAGATTACCTAGTGGAAAATATTTCAAAATCATCACAAACCTCCCCTTTTTATTTTCTATTGCAATTTCTTGACTATTATCTGATGATTTCTTAACTTTCCATATATAAGGACTATAAATGACATCTCTTATGTCAATGATACCATCTTCTTCGATTGAATGACGTCTCAGTTCTTATGTCGCTGACATCAAAGGGATATTAAATGAATGGAATTGGGATATAGATGGAATATAATGAAATAGAGCCACTTTGAAGTTCCCTATGAAATGAGGCATGGAACGGAGCCACTACGAAGATGTTCCGAGAGTTACGAAGGAAGCTTCGGACTCATATTGTTCATGGGTTGAGAATGAGAGTTGAACTCTATGAGGTTGAATCTCCCATTGTTCCTCAGTAGCTCAGTGGTAGAGTAGTTGGCTGTTAACTGACTGGTCATAGGTTCCAATTCTACTTGGGGAGATTTGATTAATTCCTAATTCAAGAATGAAGAATTAAATGAAATAAATAAATAAAGGGCTCGCTTTGACCATTATGAGTAAGTAATCCATTCCCTGTCTTTGTTTCTATTGCATTCTATCTTATCGTACCCCATTCTTACGATATTTGAGAATCACCATCCTCGGTGTAGATCCAGGATAATCCCTTGTAAATAGCCAATTAAGAATTCTCAGATGATGTACTAGCAGTGCATCGAAGATGCAATCATCGATTCTCCTGATAGGCCATAATTACTGCGAGCAAACATATTAATGACAATGACGAGGAACGCATTTTAGCTATGCTACTAATACTTGTATACTTGTACTTGCTCTACCCATTTCGACAAAAGACCCATAGTTCAATAGCTTTGCATCCACTATCCCGATCATGATTTTCCTATCGCTAGAGGTAAAGGAAAGGTCCTTCCTTTTTGAGTCGGTTATGGGTGAGGAGGGATTCGAACCCCTGACACCGTGGTTTGTAGCCACATGCTCTAATCCTCTGAGCTATAGGCCCCACCCATCTCCACTAGATCTGTTCCTGGGAGTACCCTCAAAAAGGGACCTTTCCTCTTCTTAGCTATTTCGAGTTAGGAAGATGTGAAAGCACCTTTCTCTCTATCAAAGACTATAAGAACAGTGTGTTCTAAGGTGCGAAGTAGGAGAGAAGAGATGTCATAATTGGGGTTTTGAATAAGACAACCTTTACATTTTTGATTTTGATCTTTTTCCTATTTAAAAAGTAAAGTAAGAGGTGTTAAGATTTTTATCATTATCATTATGGCATCGAGCTATTTTTCCGTAGGACCTCCCCCATAGTATCGTCACCGTAGTAGAGTTTAACCACCAAGTTCGGGATGGATTGGTGTGGTTCCTCTACACGTAGGACACTAGAATATCAAATCATGAACGAAGAAAGGATGAGAGAGAAGCATATTGGCTAGTGATTGTGAGGCCCCAATTCTTGACTTCTTGACTAGAAGGGACACCAAAGGCCTCTGTCCTTTCATCCCTTGGATAGATAGAGAAGGGTGGAGCTTTTTTTTTTTGTTTTTTCATGTTGTCAAATAGTTGAACAATGAAAATGGATGGTGAGTGCTTGATTGAATTGATCAGATCATTTAGGAACAAGGTTCAAATCTCTTGGTCTGTTAGGATGCCTCAGCTGCATACATCACTACACTTCCACTTAACACCTATCGTAATGATAAATGGCTCGTCTCGCCATGACCTTATCTTGGATTCTCAATACTTCTATCGCTCCATCCCCGCAGGGGCAGAGAACTTGTCACTGTCTCGGTTGTGCTACCGGAGGCTCTAGGGAAGTCAGAATAGGAGAACACTCATCTTGGGGTGGCCTTACTACGTAGATGCTTTCAGCAGTTATCCGCTCTGCACTTGGCTACCTAGTGTTTACCATGGGCATGATAATTGGTACACCAGAGGTGTATCCTTCCTGGTCCTCTCATACTAGGGAAAGGTTGTCTTAATGCTCTAACACCCATACCGGATATGGACCGAACTGTCTCATGACGTTCTAAACCCAGCTCATGTACCACTTTAATGGGCGAACAGCCCAACCGTTGGAACATACTACAGCCCCAGGTGGCAAAGAGCCGGCATCGAGGTGCCAAACCTTCCTGTCGATGTGAACTCTTGGGGAAGATCAGCCTGTTATCCCTAGAGTAACTTTTATCCATTGAGCGACATCCCTTCCACTCGGCACCGTTGGATCACTAAGGTTGACTTTTGTCCCTACTCGATGGGTGGATCTTGCAGTCAAGCTCCCTTTTGCCTTTGCACTCAAGGGCCAATCTCCGTCCAGCCTGAGGAAACCTTTGCACACCTCCGTTACCCTTTGGGAGGCCTATGCCCCATAGAAACTATCTACCTGAGGCTGTCCCTTGGCCCGTAGGTCCTGACACAAGGTTAGAATTCTAGCTCTTCCAGAGTGGTATCTCACTGATGGCTCGAACCCCCCCGGAAGGAGGCCTTCTTTGCCCTCCACCTAAGCTACGCAGTAAAGGCCCAAAGCCAATCCTAGGGAATAGTAAAGCTTCATATGGTCTTTCTGTCCAGGTGTAGGTAGTCCGCATCTTCACAGATATGTCTATTTCACCAAGCCTCTCTCCAAGATAGTGCCCAGATTGTTACGCCTTTCATGCAGGTTGAAACTTACTCAACAAGGATTTTTGCTACCTTAGGACTGTTATTGTTATGGTTGTCATTCACTAGGACCTTGACCTTTCAGCACTGGGCAGGCATCAGCCCCCATACATGGTCTTACAACTTTGCGGAGACCTGTGTTTTTGGTAAACAGTTGCCCAGGTCTGGTCATTACGACCCCCTTTGTGAGGAGGCACCCCTTCTCCCAAAGTTATGGGGCTATTTTGCTGAGTTCCTTAGAGATAGTTGTCTCATGCCCCTAGGTATTCTCTACCTACCCACTTGTGTCAGTTTCGGGTATAGGTACCCTTTGGTTGAAGGTTGTTTGAGCTTTTCCTAGGAGTATGGCATGGGTTACTTCAGTGTCGTAGTGCCTGGTACTTGGACATTGGCTCGAGTCATTTCCTCTATCCCTTCTTACCCTAAAAAAGCAAGGTCACCTTGCATCCTTGAACCTATAACCATCTTTCAACTAACCTAGCCTCCTCCATCCCTCGTGACCAACAAGGAGTAGTACAGGAATATTCACCTATTGTCCATCAACTATGCCTTGTGGCCTAATCTTAGGCCTTGACTCACCCTCTATGGACAAACCTTGCGGAGCAACCCTTAGGTTTTCAAGGCATTGGATTCTCACCAATGTTTGCATTACTCAAGCTAACATTCTCACCTCTGCTTCATCCATACCTACTTGCACAGGTGCTTCCCTCTAAGGTGGAATGCTCCCCTACCGACGCATTTTTACATCCCACAGCTTCAATAGATCGCTTAGCCCCGTTCATCTTCGATGCAAGAGCACTCGATCAGTGAGCTATTACATACTCTTTCAAGGGTGGTTGCTTCTAGGAAAACCTCCTGGTTGTCTCCGCACCCCTACCTCCTTTATCACTAAGCAGTCATTTAGGGGCCTTAGCTGGTGATTTGGGCTGTTTCCCTCTCGATGATGAAGCTTATCCCCCATCGTCTCACTGGTCGACCTTGACCCCTATTATTCTAGGGTCATATTTAGTATTCAGAGTTTTCCTCAATTTGGTACTGCTCTCACGGCCCACACCAAAATAGTGCTTTACCCCTAGATGTCCAGTCAACTGCTGTGCCTCAACGCATTTCGGGGAGAACCAACTAGCTCTGGGTTCGAGTGGCATTTCACCCCTAACCACAACTCATCCGCTGATTCTTCAACATCAATTGGTTTAAACCTCCACTTAGTTTCACCCAAGCTTCATCCTAGTCATGGATAGATCAGCTAGGCTTGGGTCCATAAGTAGTGACAATCGCCCTATGAAGACTCTCTTTCGCTGCAGCTCCAGTGGGTTCCCTTAACCAAGCCACTGCCTATGAGTCGCCGGCTCATTCTCCAACAGGCACATGGTCAGAGATGACATTCTCCTCCCACTGCTTGGGAGCTCATGGTTTCATGTTCTATTTCACTCCCCAATGGGAGTTCTTTTCACTTTTCTCTCATGGTACTACTTCACTATCGGTCACCCAGGAGTCTTTAGACTTGCAAGGTGGTCCTTGCTGATTCACATAGGATTCCACATGCCCCATGCTACTTGGGTTAGAGCGTAAACTAGTGATGCTTTCGGCTACTAGACTCTCACCATCTAGGGTGCAATACTCCACCACTTCGCCTAGCAGCATGATGCTTGTATTGCTCTCCCACAACCCCATTTTCACAGTTTAGGCTGCTCCCATTTTGCTCGCCGCTACTATGGGCATCACTTTTGCTTTCTTTTCCTCTAGATACTATGATGTTTCAGTTTGCTAGGTTGTCTCTTGCCTACCCATGGATTTTGCAGCGGTTCAAAAGGTTGACCTATTCAGGAATCTCCAGATCTATGGTTATTTTTAAATCCCCAAAGCATTCCATTGCTTTCTATGCCCTTCCTTGTCTCTTGGTGCCTAGGTATCCACCGTAAGCCTTTCCTCATTTGAACCTCGCCATTAACATTAAGGTTGTGCCATCCTAAGGTGCTACTAATGCTAAATGGAAGGATCTTATCAACATCCATGAATGAGAAATCATAGATTGAGCTATCGGATCAAAAAAATTGGGTGCTATCATAGTATCAGCTAAGTTCATGGGCTGGAGATAAGTGGACTCAAACCGCTAACATCTGCCATAGGGTAAACCACCACCTCTTAGGCCTCCCCGATTGATTCTACCATAGAGGCCAATGATAGACAATAACTCCCCCCCGAACACAGCTTACAACTTTGATCATACTGTGCTCTCTAAAGAGCAACTCTTCTTAAAAGGTGCTGAGTTGGAATCCCATTCTAAGGATTATTGTGGTTCCAGAGAATCTAGCTACAGGAGAATAGGAATAGAGAGCTCTCCCCCTTTTTCCGCCCAACTCTTTGGTTTTAAGAATGCTGGTTTTAAGAACGAGTGATTGCCCTTATTCGACCCTTACTAGCCAACTAGAGAGCGGATAGCTAATGCATTCCACTTATTGAATAGGGTCTATGGTCGATTCGTGACCCCTGGATGCCAAAGGTGTCCTTGGGGTGATCTCGTAGTTCCTACGAGGTGGAGACGATGGGGTCGGTCCATGGATTTTCCTTCCTTTTGCCACATTTCTCTCAAAGGGTTGAAGGGAGATAGTGCATCAAGCTATTCACAAGGGCCAACTTGATCCTCT
>RXID01014326.1:847500-892188 GCA_005019695.1 Trichopus zeylanicus subsp. travancoricus
ACCCCTACCGTACTCTAGCTTGGTAGTTTCCACTACCTGTCCATGGTTGAGCCCAGGGATTTGACAAGCAAACTTGAAAAGCCACCTACAAATGCTTTACGTCCAATCATTCCAGATAATGCTTGCATCCTCTGTCTTACCGTGGCTGTTGGCACAGAGTTAGCCGATGCTTATTCCTCAGATACTATCATTGCTTCTTCTCCTAGAAAAGAAGTTCACAACCCATGGGCCTTCTACCTCCACACAACATTGCTCCGTTAGGCTTTTGCCCATTGCAGAAAATTCCCTACTGCGGCCTCCCTTAAGAGTCTGGGCCGTGTCTCAGTCCCAGTGTGGCTAATCATCCTCTCAGACCAGCTACTGAACATTGCCTTGGTAAGCTATTGCCTCACCAACTAGCTAATCAGACGTGAGCCCCTCCTCAGGTGGAATCCTCCTTTTGCTCCTCAGCCTATGGGGTATTAGCAACCATTTCCAGTTGTTGTTCTCTCACCCGTCCGCCACTGGAAACACCACTTCCCGTCTGACTTGCATGTGTTAAGCATGCTGCCAGCATTCATCCTGAGCCAAGATCTAATGCTCCATGAGATTCATAGTTGCATTACTTATAGATTCCTTGTTCATGGACAAAGTAGATTCAAAACTATCTTTCATTTCAAGGCATAACTTGTACCCATGCGCTTCATACCTAGAGTTTGCTCCCAGCAATATAGCCATCCATACCCTATCACGTCAATCCCACGAGCCTCTTATCCATTGGGTTTAGGGATAATCAGGCTCAAACTGATGACTTCCACCACGTCAAGGTGACACTCTACCACTAAGTTATATCCCTTCCCGGCCCCATCGAGAAATAGAACTAACTAATCCTAAGGCAAAGGGTCGAGAAACTCAATGCCACTATTCCTGAACAACTTGGAGTCGGGCCTTCTTTTTGCATTATTACTATTATGGATATGGATAGAGTAAAATAATGGGAAAATGGGATTTCATTGTCAACTGCTCCTATTGGAAATAGGATTGACTACAAATTTGAACCATAGCACATGGTTTCATAAAATCTGTACGATTTTCCCGATCTAAATCGAGTAGGTTTTGTTTTACATGAAGAAGATTTTGTTCAGCATGTTCTATTTGATACTAGTAGGAAAAGAACCCGGCTTAGTATTGTTAAAAAAAGAGGGGAGGCAGAACCAAGTCAAGATGATACGGATCACCCCATCTTCTTGCGCCAAAGATCTTACCATTTCTGAAGGAACTGGAGCTACATTTCTTTTTAATTTCCATTCAAGAGTTCCTATGTGTTTCCATGCCCTTTCTCCTTTTTTTTTTGAGACCTCAAAAAATGAAATGGACAAATTCCTTTTCTTAGGAACACATACAAGATTCGTCACTACAAAAAGGATAATGGTAACCTCACTATTAACTACTTAACTTCATTTTCATTTATGAATTTCATAATAATACATGTCCTATCAAGACAGAATTTGTAACTTGCTATCCTCTCTTTCCTAGCAAGCAAAGATTGACCTTTGTCGAAAGACTGATTCATTCAGATCAACATGAGGGTCCAAATCCATTGCCAGAATCCATGTTGTATATTTGAAGCAGGTTGACCCCCTTACTTCTCTCAAGGTACAACCCTCTTCCCACTGAGCCCCCTTTCTCCTCGGTCCACAAAGACAAAATAAAATGTAGGATTCATACCAATAGTTCATCACGGAAGAAAGGACTCACCGAGCCTGGATCACTAACTAATACTAATATAATAGAAAAGAACTGTCTTTTTTATATACTTCCCCTAGTTCCGTTGTTATCGCAAGTCTTACACAATCGATTGGATCATATAGATATCCCTTCAACACAACATAGGTCATCGAAAGGATCTCAAATGACTCACCAAAGCACAAAAGCCAGGATCTTCCAAAAAAATGGATTCCTATTTAAAGAGTGCATAACTGCATGGATAAGCTCACACCAACCCATCAATTTTGGATCCAATTCTAGGTCTATTTCTTAGTTCAAGATCCCTCTTACTAACTGGAATAAAAGAAATAGTAGATTTGTTCCACCCAAAATGGGAAGGGACTGGGGTTGTGAACTTATAATCATGGAATTGACTCGATCATTAGATTATAAGTTCATTCCATACCGGACTAGACCGGAATAGAGTTATGTATATTCTTATATTGTGAATTATGAGAAGGGGTCATTCGAGCATATTTAAATAGATACTATGTTTACTTACATATGGATGCCTACGTTGTTACATTCACATTCTATTTACGATTTGGAATTGGCATAATCGGACCTGCTTTTGCCATATCTATCATTATTTGGGTACCATATTCACTTCTTTGGGGCTTCTATTGAATCGAGAAATAGGTTTGATTGTACATATTTTTGATATATATAAGATATCCCCTGGATAATGCAAATTGAAGCAATTTGATGTCTGACTCGAGCCTATATGACCGATCGATAGAAATACTCCAAACACTCCACCTTTGTCATTTTGTCATATATTGAATATATGACACTTGGTAGATATCATATTCATCGAATACAATTGACTTTCAAGATGCCTTGATGGTGAAATGGTAGACACACGAGACTCAAAATCTCATGCTAAAGAGCATGGAGGTTCGAATCCTATTCATGGCATAATATTGAGAATGCTCATTGAATGACCAATTCAATAATAGATTTCAGATCAAATTAATATTATATTGATATATTGAGTATCTTATCTGTTGATATGAAGTATTCCAGCGATCCCCATGATCCAAGTCTGGGCAGTTGGAATTGGAATAGGTTCGGCAACGGATCACAAAATCTTGGTGATCTTCTCTATCTAATGAATGAGGAGTCCATTTTGAAATTGCCTGCCCTGCACGCACCCCTAAGTATATGATTCAACAAGAATCACACAAGGGTAGATTGATAGAAACCTCTAATAAAATATCCACTAGTACCTGTAACCTAGTAGATAAAGGACATAGTCCATTTTAGGGATTGGTGACTTATCCATTCAGTGACTTTGGCACTGGACATTCCCAAAATGGTATCTGGTCGGATGAATTAGAGAATAGACAAACGTCTGTTGGCATTCTAGCCTTCCTTCTCATTTTATGGCCTATTCAAAAGAGAATCGAGTACCTCTTGGTCGTGAATATCTGAATAGGATGCCTTCATGGATATCTTTGCTTCAGAAAAAAACAATTCAAAAATTTGAATTAGACTTGGTCAACTGGAATGTGTATTATTCATATGGGGATATTCCAATTAAGAAGATCCATCGACCTGAGATGAAAGAAAAGGTTTATCTATTTTCTTTAGTTATTCAGTTAAACCAAGGATTCGTTATTGGAGTAGATAGCAACAACCATTTCATCAGACATGTGTATTTTTTATTTTCTGATGGATTTACATGGTTTCATTAATGGAAATTGTTTGATGTAGTGAGTGAGAGACTCTGGTTGTTCACCATTCAAGAATTCTGGTTTAGGCAATTCATATCATCCATACATAGTGTTTTGATATAAGATTTCAATTCTTCCATGTTTCAGTAGTAAGTAGCATTGTTCCATGGAGCTAAGGTCCAAAATATGGAATAAACAAGTGTTTCCATGACTATACCACCCGACCAATTCTGTTCCACTTAATCCCCTTTTCACAGCCACATATCTTTATGGCTAAGGAATGGGAAATCTTTCTCCTGTTACATGAATCAAATGTTTCATTTCATCCAGGAAAAGCCATCTCTTTCTCAACAATGTCTCTGTCATTTGACCCAATAGCATTCTGTTAGATAGGAACAAATTTGATAAATACTAATAACTCTTGGATAGAGTATTAGAATAGAAAGATCCATTAGATAATGAACTATTGGTTCTAAGCCATATCTGGTGATGAATCAATAATTTTAAATGTTTTTCTTGTGTATTCTTGATGAACCAGCATTTATATAGATGTAGGAGAATTTGTTTGGGAAGTAATAAGCCCCTTTGACATCTCTTCATCTGCAAAGAATTCTCGATGTGAAAACATAGAGATAAAGGGCTGATCTTTGAATAGGAAAAAGAATGGATCTACAAGGTCCCAAATGAATTGGCTTATTCGAAAAAAGCCTTGTTCTTTGGAAGATCTATCTCGTGTCTGGTACTGCATGGTTCCACTCTGCAAGAACTCTGAATCATTCTCTTGAAGCTCATCCTCTTTATGATAAATGATTTGCTTGCCATGAAATAACCCGGCCCAATAGGGAAATCCCAATTCAGTGGGCCTTTTGATACAATCAAATAGATTACCACACGGGTGCCATATTCTAGGAGCCCAAACTATGTGATTGAATAAATCCTCCTCTATCTGTTGTGGGTCGAGGGCTCCTTCTCCTTCCCCTTCTTCAAACTCTGATTCATATTTTTCATATAGAAATCTCTGATCAATGATAGAACAAGATCCATTTTGCATCATATCTAACCAATTCCTTGGTTCGAGTAATGTCACTCGATTATTATCAAACTGACTGCAAGCTTTTTTGTCCACGAGGATCCCACCATATTGCCTTATACTTCTAATAGGCCATTAACTAGATTAGAATCATTCTCAACAAATCCATAAGAAGTGATCCAATTTTTTTCATCGGGTCCGGGTGAAGACCAAAGATCTTGAGTGATGGATCAGATAGAACAACTCAAAAGATAAAGAAGTATCGTTAATTTCTTCATGCTCATTCCAAGTTCAAAGTACCATTCGTACAAATAAGAATCCCCTTTCTTACATGATTTCTTCTTCATATAGATAGATATAGGATCTATGGGGCAATTACTTAGAAGTATGTTTTGTGCAACAGCCCTTCCTATCTGATAGAAAAGGATCCCATGATCCTAAACCGATCTTACCTGGGATCGCAAATCCCAAGTTTGTCTATGAAGAGCTGATCTAATCGTATTAGTTTCTATAATTGATTTCCTCTGCATAATACTAATTGATAAGGCCTCATTGATAAGTACTACAAGATCTCGTGCATTGTAACCCATGGTTATGGACTCGAATCCGTTAGTATGGAACATTTTCTTTTCCAAACAAAATCCCCTAGTATATGAAAGAATGAAAAAGTGCTTTCGTTGTTGTGGAATAAGAAGCCTTCCTATCTTAATGCATGTATTTAATTTATTCGGAGCTATTAGAGTAGGATGTGCTTTTATGGGAATATGAGATGAAGCAATAACAAGAATATTTTTAGTGGAACATCTTTCACAATCCCTGGAGAGATAGTTCTCTAATAGACCAAGGGACAAGTAATTCAACTCATTCACATATAGATCATGAATGTTTGGAATCCATATTATGCAAGGAGACATTGCTTTTGCTAATTCAAATTAAAGGGTGATAGCAAATTGGTATATTTTCGGCGTCATATACATAGTTAGCACATTCATCATAATTAGCAGCTCCATATCAAGGTTATCATCAATATCAATATCATCAATAAGATAACCTTTAGGCTTGTCATCCAGGAACTTGTTTAGAAATACTGTAATGAAACAAACATAGGAGTTTGTCGCTAGGTATTTAACCAAATAGGACCATCTAGTTCCTATATACCCCTAGAAGGGGATAGGGCTAAGCGGAGCGAAAAGGGTTTTCCATGAGATGGGAAATGAAAACTATTAGCCCCACACAAGGTTTGTGAATAAGCAATTGTCTGATAATGAGCAAGGAATATCCATCTTTCTGTTAAATAGGATCTATTGAACTCATAATTCATTAGATACGTTTTATGAATGTCAACTAAGTATCGTAAGTAAATTGATCCCAGTTGTTCAATCATTTGATAACTAGAGTTATTCTTTGCTAAATGATCACTATGAGTTAGACTTAATAGAATTTTATCAATCCTTTTTTCTATTATTAAGGTTGAGAACTGAATCAAGAATTCTCTTTCTTCATCATCAATTGAATCACTATTCACAACTCAGGATTCTATTTTATCATTAATCCAATCACTGTTCATGTTTTTTCTTTTTTTTATCAATGAATAGATCTCTTTACTTGTACGACTTAAATGTCTTGTATTTCTCGAAAAAGTGATTCGATTGATGGGATTTGGTATGATACTTATGAGATCGATGAGATTGATATTCAAATATTTCTTCTTAGAACGTATTGATTTGATCCCATAAGTGGGACCGCCACCCAATAGCATGTTGCCACTAGAAGTAGAACCCCATATTTCTTCCAGAGAATCTCCTAATTGTTCCAGAGCAACTAGAAAGAGATTCTTTAACTAGAAAGAATTCAGTTCAGATGTAGGATACCTATACAAAAGTTTTTGCAACTCAATCATGTATTATGGAATCATCAAAGATTTGATCTTTTCTAACTCTATCTATAACTCACTAGAGGCTTAGAAAACAAAGAGAAGATGTATACGAATGAGATATCCAGCAATAAGAAGAAGGAAAATGCTTGAATAGAGGAACTCCCGAGCATTTGTTGATCTCAGATGTGTCCATATCAATAGAACAGGTGACTCATTATTTCAATGAATCATTTCTTTGGACAGAAGAAGAAGATTTGGTAAACACTTACCCGAAATCTCACTTATGAGAGTCTGTTGTGGAAGAATCATCCATAATTTTTTCTGAGGAATAGGCCATGATATATATGATCCGTGCATAATATCATGAAAAATGGATACAAATTTTTTACTGCTACTTATACTTAGTATCGGCAATGGGTATGAAAAAACATCTAAAAGGGTGAAATTTAGATATTTGCACCGTGTTGAAGTAAGGAGCCATGGAATATGTGTTTGGAACAGATTCCATTTTTGAGAGATTTGAAAAAGCACTATCTCATTGAAAGGTTCTATACATCTACCCTTTCTGAATGCATTTCTTTAGACAAAGACTATTTTTTCCTCTTTCTGGATGATAAATATTTCTCAGAACATGGAGTGTGAATCAAACCCACATTTTAATTGAAACTGAGATACTAATGCAAGTTCTTCCCTTCTGAATCAGATAAATTCATATCTGAAAGAGGCTGACAATAAGTTCTTTCAAAGTTGGCTATTTGTTCCTCTGTTAGAGGTGTTGCAAAAATCTCTACGATCAAATAAATAGCTCTACGAATGAATGGATCAGATCAAATTGGAAAATGGAAAGATTTGTACAGTTTATACATTTCGTCACCACTTTGTGGAAAATCGTTAGGTATGAATATGTCACATACCTGTGACTCGATTGGTGAAGTAGTCTCTCTCTCTCCAAAAAATATGTTTCTTTTTACCGACGCACAAAGAAACTATTTTGTTGTGAATGAACAAGATATTGAGGAATTGTCAAGATTTTGAGTAATTGTCCATATGTAAGATCATAATTATAGATACGGGTCTTTTCCACATAAAAAGGGAATCTTTTGTTACAATAGGACCAAAAGTGATGTGGATCATTCAAGAATTGAAGTTGATTTGCTTTATAAAAAGAAGATAGCAATGAACTTCTATGAAATGGTTTCACAATATTCAGCCAATCATCTCGATCGTGGGATATCATTGAGAAATAGAAATCTGTGTTATCAAAGGATTTCCTGTGATTATATCTAGTATGGAATGAGTCAATCATCCACTTTGGTATCTTTTTGAACAAAAATGGTAATATTGTTCCTCCATTGATCAAGAATTTTGGTCTTTGGGAAGTATCATGATCATCTGATAAGAAGGGTTTCATTTTATTCAAATGAACGATTTGAACACCTATTGATTCTAACAACTGATTGCAAAGTTGATCATTTGGACCTTTCAATTCATAGATGTGGATCTCGGACCTATGAATGGGTATATCCCTGATACTCACAAAGAAAAAGTGAAGTGACTTGGACAAAAAGAGAAGTGACTTGAACAAAAAGAAACCAAGTGACTTAGACAAATCTTGTTTGTCTATAGCCTCAGACCAATCAATCAAATATTGATTAATATGTAATCAATTGAACTTGAAAATGGTTCTTCTGTACAAAAATGAAAGTTCCAAATGTTCCTGGAAATTCTTGCTCCCATTGGACCATTTGTATCTATATGCATCAGGATCCCAATTCATGGATCTCTCGGTTCGAGAAATAAGAGGATCAAACCATTTACTCTTTTTCAAATTCGATAAATGTTGGTTGATCATATATTTCATTATAGTTATATGATTTAGAGTATCATTTTCTACTTGATCCCTTTGAATTCCATATTGGATGTTGTGATCGGATCTATTCATTAAAAGGAATCGATTCAATACATTTCTTATGTACCCATAGGTTCTATATTGGATTTCAATCAGATCTTGGATCAATCTATATTAATTGACTGCCTCCATTATGTTGTTGCTAGCAAATATCGCTGTTTTTAGTTTTGGATCCTCCAAATCATTCCTGCAGTAGATATAGACTAATTTTTTTTTTCTGATCCTTCGATAAAAAGATTCATTCTCTTCATAAAAAAGAGAAGGTAGAACCCATAAAGATTTCTTTTTTGCTTTTGATTCATCTCTGGAGTTGAATACCTCATTCAAGAATTTTTTTGCATCCAATCCATACGAATCAATAGAAAAGGCAAATCCCCTATGATACACTAGATCCAACTCAGTTATTGATATAGTGAATAGATCTGCCATGTCTTGAAATCTCTCTTCTGATTCAAAATCATGGTGTAACTTGTTTCCCTCTTTGTTCTAGTCATGCAATAGATGCAATAAATCCAAAATTGGATTTTTGTTTAAGAATGAAATCTTATTGGAACTGTCCATATCTGGTTCATCCTTTGGAACCATATCACATCCCAGATCTGACGAAATCAGATGAATTGAGACGGTATTTTGTAAATATGTAATTATATTGAATATATCAACCATTTCTTTATTTTTTTATCGCTTGGAAGGGACAAAAGAAACATCTTGTTTTTTCTTCAAAAATTTTTGATCTCCAGTGGAACTGTTAGTAGGATTCAAACCCAGACGAAGTTCTGACCATTTATCAAAGAAAAAAGAACAAATTGATCTTGTAGGATTCCCGAGTTTGATTTCTTCCAAAAGTAGATGATTATTCATCTGCTTCTCACATTCTGTGAATAGCCGGGACATTGAGGAAGATCCAAAAAGGCATTTCGGGAATTGATCTGATTCTATCTCTGTTCGTTCCGTTTGACAAAAGGAAGGATCCCAAAGAATCAACCTTTCTTTTACTTGTTGATGCTCTATTTGATCGATCAATGTGTGATATTCTGAATTCACATTTCTAATGGAATCGAAATGATCTCTAGATTGATCAGAAGATCCTTTCCATTGTTTAGAATCCGTTACTTGAACGAAAATAGATCTTGTGGAACCATATTGAATATTTGACAATACAATTCATACCTTGCTAAAAAACCAATCCTTGTTTACCAACCACACATTGTCTAACCAAATAAAATTCTCTCTCAATATATTCCTCAAAAAATCTGATTCATGCTGATTCTTTCCCCGACTAATGAAGAGATCTTGGTGGAATTGCCACATATGAAATTGAGCATAATTTTGCAAAGAAATACCCCACTTGTTTCTCGAGAAGAGATGGGAAACATTCTCAATATCATTTGATTGAATAGTTGCCTCAGCTCTTTATTGTTTGAAGAAACCCTCCCCTTCAATTGGCCTTTTTTCACAAAAAGCAGACATGAGATAACAAATCAAGTCTTTCCCTAAGATTTTGAGTCCCAAATTCAAAGTTGATTATGTTTTGCTTCTTCTTCAGAGAAAGATGATTAAAAAATTCCCAATCATGGTCCTTGAGAATCGGATTATCTGTATAGGATAAAAAAAAGAAACTCCAGATATTTGCTATCTTTCTCTTTGAATGACATCTCAATTCCAGCTATAGTTTCATTAGATATCTTACAACTAGAATCCCTCCTTTTTCCAATACGATTCCTCCACCACCATGAACCCTAGTTAGATTCAGGCATGATACACTTTTTATTTATTGGGAGTACCCAAGTACGCTCTTGCGAGTCCATGAAACAACTCTCAGAAATCTTTTTCCTTTTTGGAAGATACAGGAGCAAAACAACCAGCCTATTGATATTGGAAGACCAAAAAGATTCTTCCAATGTCTCATTTCTAGGTACAATGGAATTCATAGGTATGGGAAGAAGCCCCATAAAATAGAGATTTTTTCTTTTGACCATCTTTTGATTGTTAATATGAGATATAAGGATAGCTACTATAAGTAGTACTACACCTTTGATCGTAAAATATCGATTGTTTGTTGAACTTTGTGAATCATGTGAAAGTCAGATACTCCCAATTTGGGGGTCAAAGAGTTTCATAAAACGTTCTTGGTGGAAAAAAATGTGAGTGAAAGATCCCCCTAAATTGAATTTGATCCATGAATCTAAGAAATGGTGAGAATTGTTGATCTCTCTCCATATCTCTCTCAATTCGAAGATCCATGATTTGAATTGATGTCATTTCATTGATTCTTCCTAAAGATTTCAATTCAATTGGAATTTGGTTATTCACGATGTACGATGATCCCTGTTAAGCATCCATTGCTGAATGGTTAAAGCGCCCAACTCATAATTGGCAAATTCGTATGTTCAATTCCTGCTGGATGCACGCCAATGGGAACATTCAATAAGTCTATTGGAATTAG
This sequence comes from Trichopus zeylanicus subsp. travancoricus, assembly GCA_005019695.1. Classification (NCBI taxonomy): domain Eukaryota; kingdom Viridiplantae; phylum Streptophyta; class Magnoliopsida; order Dioscoreales; family Dioscoreaceae; genus Trichopus; species Trichopus zeylanicus. The sequence goes on from RXID01014326.1 coordinate 858,184, forward strand.
CTCAGTATCAATGGAATCTCATCATCATACATAATGAACTGGTATATTCATACCATAACATATGAACAGTAAGAACTAGAATTCTTATCGATACTGGAACTCATAGGGAAGAAAATGGATTTATGGAAGTAATCAAATATGCGGTATTTACAGAAAAAAGTATTCGATTATTGGGGAACAATCAATATACTTCGAATGTCAAATCAGGATCAACTAGGACAGAAATAAAGCATTGGGTCAAACTCTTCTTTGTTGTCAAGGTAATAGATATGAATAGTCATCGACTCCCCGGAAAGGTTAGAAGAATGGGACCTATTATGGGACATACAATGCATTACAAACGTATGATCATTACGCTTCAACCGGGTTATTCTATTTCACCACTTATAGAGAAAAGAACTTAAAGGAAAATACTTAATAACATGATGATACATTTATACAAAACTTCTACCCCGAGTACACACAATGGAACCGTAGACAATCAAGTGAAATCCAATCTACAAAATAATTTGATCTATGGATGGCATCGTTGTGGTAAAGGTCATAATGCCAGAGGAATGATTGCCATAGGGCATAGAGGGGGAGGTCATAAGTGTCTATACCATAAAATCTATTTTCAATGGGATGAAAAAGACATATCTAGTAGAATCATAACCATAGAATACAACCCTAATAAAAATGCATACTTTTTTCTCATACACTATGGGGATGGCGAGAAGAGATACATTTTACATCCAAGAGGGGCTATAATTAGAGATATCATTGTTTCTGGTATAGAAGTTCCTATATCAATGGGAAATGCCCTACCTTTGAGTGTGGTTTGAACTATTGATTTATGTAATTGGAAGTAACCAATTAAGTTTACCATGAAACCTAGAAATCGATCACTAATCCAATTTGAGTACCTCTACAGGATAGACATCAACAGAAAACTATTGAGTAACAGCAGCAAGTGATTGAGTTCAATAGTTCCTCATAGAAAATTATTGACTCTAGAGATATGGTAATATGGAGAAGACAAAATTGTTTAAAGCATGCACAGAATGGGAAACACCCTTCTTTCAAAGAGAGGAGTATGGGTTATTCCCATTTAATTTGATGGTCAGAGGCAAATTGAAAGCTAAGAAGTGGTAATTATAAAGATCTCGGGGGGCAAAATAGAGATATCTCCTACGTTACCCGCAATATGTGGAAGTAGCAACATAATTTCATAGAGTCATTCGGTCTTAATGCTACATGAAGAACATAAGCCAGATGATGGAACGGGGAGACCTAGGATATAGAAGATCATAACATGAGTGATTCGGCAATTCCTATATATCCACTCATGTGGTATTTCGTCATACGATTCATATAAGATCCATCTGTCTAGATATCATCATATACATCTAAAAAGTCGTATGCTTTGGAAGAAGCTTGTATGGTTTGGGAAGGGGTTTTTATTGATAAAAAAGAAGAATCTACTTCAACCGATATGCCCTTAGGCATGGCCATACATAACATAGAAATCACATTTGGAAAGGGTGGACAATTAGCTAGAGCAGCAGGTGCTGTAGCGAAACTGATTACAAAAGAGAGTAAATCGGCCACATTAAGATTACCATCTGGGGAGGTCCGTTTGATATCCAAAAATTGATTTGCAACAGCTGGACAAGTGGGTAATGTTGGGGTGAACCAAAAAAGTGGGTAGAGTCGGATCTAAGTGTTGGCTAGGTAAGCGCCTTGTAGTAAGAGGAGTAGTTATGAACCCTGCAGACCACCCCCATGGGGGTGCTGAAGGAAGAGCCCCTATTGGTAGAAAAAAACCCACAACCCCTTGGGGTTATCCTGCGCTTGGAAGAAGAAGTAGGAAAAGGAAAAGAATATAGTGATAGTTTTATTCTTCGTCACCGTAAATAGGAATATTGAAAATCAAATTTTTGGAATTTGCAATAATGTGATGGGCAAACGACGGGAATTGAACCCACGCATGGTGGATTCACAATCCACTTCCTTGATCCACTTGGCTACATCCGTCGCTTATCTAGCTAAAGGATTTTCCCTTTTTTCCATTCATCATTATTGTATTTATTCTTACCATATTAGATTGATATATTGAACATAGTTTAAAATGTAAAAATAAAGGAGTAATCCGTTGTGACATGTTCACTAAAAAAAATCCTTTTGTGGCTAATCATTTATTGGGAAAAATGGAAAAATCAACATGAGGGAGGAGAAAGAAATAATAGTAACTTGGTCTCAGGCATCTACCATTATACCCACAATGATTGGACATACAATTGTCATCCATAATGGAAAAGAATATTTACCTATTTATATAATAGATCAGATGGTAGGTCACAAATTGGGAGAATTCGCCCTTACTCTTGACTTTCACGAGACATGCGAGAAACGATAATAAATCTTGTCATTAATTTTTTTATTTTTATTTTCTATTTTAGTAAAGTAGCAAAAGTAGTTATCATTCATTGGTAGGAGATAGCCTTATGATAAAGATAAAGAACTCGACTTCAATTATAGAAGTTAAGGTTTTAGCCCAATATATACATATGTCTGTTTTCAAAGCTTGAAGAATAATTGATCATATTCGGGGGCATTACTATGAAGAAGCACTTATGATACTAGAACTCATACCTTATCGAGCATCTTTTTTCATTTTAAAATTGCTTTATTATGCAGCAGCAAATGCAAATCATAATATGAACATGAATAAAGCTAATTTATTTATTAGTAAAGCCAAAGTCAATGGAGGTGCTATTCTAAAAAGTTTAAGACCGAGAGCTCAAGGACTCAGTTGTCCTTTAAAAAGACCTACTTGTCATATAACAATTGTATTGAAAAATAAATCAAAGTCATTTCTAAATTGAAATAAGTCTTAGATTTCTATTTAGAAAAAAAATATGGGATAAAAAAATAAATCCACTTGGTTTCAGACTTGGTACAACCCAAAGTAATCATTCTTTTTGGTTGTGCAAACCAAAAATATTTTCTGTGGGCCTACAAGAAGATGTAAAGATACAGAATTGTATCAAGAACATGTACAAAAAAAAAAGAGAATACCCTCAGGTTTCGAAGGAATTGAACATATAGGAATTAAAAAAAGAATCGATTTGATCTAGATAATAATATATATTGGATTCCCCAATTTGTTAATAGAAGGCTGAACGCAAGAAATTGCAGAATTACAAATAAATCTACAAAAGGAGATTCATTTTGAAAACACAAGAATCAACTTTACTCTCACAAAAGTTGAAAAACCTTATAGACAACCTAATATTCTTGCAGAATATATAGCTTTACAATTAAAAAATAGAGTTTCATTTCGAAAGGCAATGAAAAAAGCGATTTAACTGAACAAATGGACACAAAAGGAATTCAAGTGCAAATCGCAGGGCATATTGACGGAAAAGAAATTGCACGTGTCGAATGGTTCAGAGAAGGGAGGGTTCCTCTACAAACAATTCATGCTAAAATTGATCATTGTTCCTATACAATTCAAACTATCTATGGAGTATTAGGCGTTAAAATTTGGATATTTGTAGATGAGGACTAATGGACCTTTCTTTGTTTATTTTGCCATTTTGGTTCTGACTAGTGTCTAGCAATAGAAACAAATTTGTTCTTTCATTTATTAACTGGTTCTTTAATTTATGAAATATCAAACAAAAATAGCAATTCGATTCTAATTCTCCAATTCTATAGGGTTGAATAAAAATTTGGTTGACCATTTTTTTAGAGTAAAATTGCTATGCTGAGTGTGTGACTCCTTCTTTAAAGTAAGTTTAAAGTTTAGAGTTGGGTTAGGATTCCATAGATTTTTGAACCCCACTAAACTTAATAACTATATATAATATATAAAAAATAACTTATTGCTTCGTATTTTTGAGATCCCAAGAAATAGTCACAATATGACTGGATCGATCATATAGTTGTAGCAACTAAAATTTCTCCCATAACATAAAAAATCTAATTATGAGTTGTAAAACACAAATAAAGGGATGCGGATAAATGAAAGATGATAGAAAGAGAAAACAAAAAAACCAATGATATATGATTACAATATATATGGTCTATCAATTATCTCATATCTTATAGAAAGGCAATGTGATAAAGCATCAAGATTGAATATAAAATTCAATATAATAGTATATAAAATATATAATAGTATATAAAAATATAATAATATATAAAAAAATAATACTCTAAAATTAATACAATACTATAATGTATAAGATAATAAAGAGCCCGGAGTTAATAGAAACTGAGAAGATTGACTCAGAAACAAATTTTTGTTGAGAGCTCCATTGCAGAGTTCAGACCTAACCATTAATGGAGAAGCTATAGCAACGGTGGAACCTGTGACTGCATAGGATTAGTATTAGTTTTAAATAGAATCCTAATGATTCATTGAGCAGGATGGTGGAACGAAGTAAGAACAAATTGATTTATTCTAAGAGGTTATGGATTGAACAACCTACGAATCAGAAAGAGTTAATATTTGCTCGCAAAATATTTATTTATTGAATTACAATATTTTTTGATTGTCATAGTTCAATAAGAATAAAAAAAAGATTCATTATAATTGTTATAGTTATAATTATAAAATAAAAAAAAAACATTACCTATACCTCTATCTAGATTTATAGATAAATATATAAATCTAGCTTTGTATCTTGATTGTATATACAGACAGTTAAACAAATTCAATATCAAACACATTACTTAGTTTAGTGATTTAGTGCATTATTTATTATATGTTATATTATAAATATGTATTATAAAATACATATATAAATATTTTATAATAGTATTTTATATAATACTATTTATTTAAAACTATTGAATGAATTGTTTCATTCGTGAGGAGCTGGATGAGAAGAAAGTCTCATGTCAGGTTCTACAGTAGGGATGGAATGAAAAAAAAAAAAACGAACCATCAACTATAACCCCAAAAGAACCAGATTTTGTAAACAATATAGAGGAAGAATGAGCGGAATATCTTGTCGAGGCAATTATATTAGTTTTGTTAGATATGCTCTTCAGGCACTTGAACCCTCTTGGATCATAGCCAGACAAATAGAAGCAGGGCAAAGAGCAATGACATGATATGTGCATCGTGGTGGAAAAATATGGATATGCATATTTCCTGACAAACCTATTACAGTAAGACCCATGGAAACACGTATGGGTTCGGGAAAAGGATCTCCCGAATAATGAGTATCCATTGTTAAGCTAGGTCAAATACTTTATGAAATGGGAGGAGTATCCGAAACTGTAGCTAGGGCCACTATTGAAATAGCTGCATGCAAAATGCCTATACGAACTCAATTTGTTATTTCAGGATAGGAACATAGAACTAAACTAAACAGAAGGACTATTTATTATATTGAATATTGTGGATGAAAAAATAAACAACAAAAGATTTCTTTATTTTTGGACAGATAATTCTTTTTCATTCTTTACTACATTGAAATAGCAAATTAAAAAAGAAAAATCATATGATTCAAACCCAAACCCTTTTAATGTAGAAGATAATAGTGGAGCTCGAGAATTGATGTGTATTCGAATCATAGGGGTCGATAATCCCTGATATGCTCATATTGGCGACATTATTGTTGCTGTAATCAAGGAAGTAGTGCCCAATATGCCTCTAGAAAGATCAGAAGTAATTAAAGCTATAATTGAACATACGTGTAAAGAACTCAAATGTGACAATGGTATGATAATACGATATGATGACAATGCTATGGTTGTCATTGATCAAGAAGGAAATCCAAAAGGAACTCGAGTTTTTGGTGTGATTCCTCGAGAATTGAGACAATTTAATTTTACTAAAATAGTTTCACTAGCTCCCGAGGTATTATAAATACTAAATACTAGTAGATGGAACTACTAGTCGGGTACCAAAGATGGAGCAATTCATTATTAAATTATTAGTAGATTGTGTCTTACCCATATACTTTGAATAAAAAAATAGTAAAGAAAAATAAATAATAAAATAATAATAAAACATGTTGATTATATCCAAATTGGAAGACAAGAATAGTTCGAGTTCGTCATGGGTAGGGATAATATTGCCGATATAATAACTTCTATAAGAAATGCTAACATGGATAAAAAGGGAAGGGTTCGAATAGCATCTACTAATATGACCAAAAAAATTGTTAAAATACTTTTACAAGAAGGTTTTATTGAAAAAGTTCGAAAACATCAAGATCAAGAAAGTCAAAATTTTTTCTTGGTTTTAACCTTGCGACATAGAAGAACTAGGAATAGAGTATATAGAACTATTTTAAAGTGTATCAGCTGACCTGGTCTATGAATCTATCCCAACTATCAATAAATTCCTAAGATTTTAGGTGGAATAGGGATTGCAATTCTTTCTACTTCTCAAGGTATAATGATAGATCGAGAAGCTCAACTAAAGAGAATTGTAGGAGAAATTTTGTGTTATATATGGTGATTTGCCTCCAGTATCCTAATTTTATCTCATTGATAATTAAAGGGGGTTACCTGGAATGAAAGAACAAAAATTGATTCATGAAGGCTTAATTATTGAATCACTTCCCAATGATATGTTTAGGGTGCATTTAGATAATGAAGATCGAATTTCAGATTATGTTTCAGGGAGAATCCGGTGCAGTTTTATATGGATACTTGGAGATAGAGTCAAAATCGAAATAAGTCGTTATGATTCAACAAAGGGACGTATAATTTATAAACTTCGTAACAAGGAGTCGAATGATAGTGATTTTTTAAACAGTCCTTCTTTGTTAAGTTAAAAAATTCAAGAGACTTATTTCTTTTCTTCCAAGAAGTAGATTCAGGAATAAAGGAATGAGAAATATGAAAATAAGAACTTTTGTTCGTAAAATTTGTGAAAAGTGTCAACTGATTCGTAGACGCAGATGAATTATGGTGATTTGTTTAAATCCAAAACATAAACAGAGACAGGGATAGGGTAATCTTTAATCTTAAAAAAGAAACTTTCTAATTTTAAACTAAAGTAGAGAGAGGATCCCTGTAATGTAAAGGTAAAAAATAAGGGATCCATTTTTTTAATATGAAATGGATATCTCCAGATATTTCTGTATATCTTTGACTCCTATTTAGGAGATAGATAATAAAATATGACAAAACCTATACCAAAAGTTGGTTCTCATAGGAATGGACGTATTGATTCATGCAAGAATGGATGTAGAATACCAAAAGGAGTTATTCGTGTTCAATCAAGTTTCAACAATACCATTGTAACTGTTACAAATGTACATGGTTAGATGGTTTCTTGGGCGTCCGCAGGTACTTTTGGATTCAAAGGCACAAGAAGAGGAACACCCTATGCTGCTCAAGCAGTAGAAGTAAATGCTATTCATACAATAATTGATTAGGGTATGCAACAAGTAGAAGTTACGATAAAAGGTCCTGGTCTCGGAAGAGATGCGGCATTACGAACAATTTGTAGAAGTGATATACTATTAAGTTTCATACATGGTGTAACACCTATGCCACATAATGGATGTAGACCTCCTAAAAAAAGACGTGTAGAAATAAGAATTAAACAACTATCAAGAGAAATAAATGATTCAATGACCTAATCAAATTAGAATATTAGTATGGTTCAAGGGGAAGTAGCAGAATCCACTCGAACACCACAATGGAAGTGTGTTGAATCAAGAGTAGATAGTAAACATCTTTATTATGGTCATTTCATTCTCTCTCCACTTAGGAAAGGTTAGGCTGATACAATCGATATTGCCATGTGAAGGACTTTACTTGGAGAAATAGAAGGAACATGTATCACACGTGCAAAATTTGAGGACGTATCACATGAATATTCTCCAATAGTAGGTATTGAAGAACCAGTACATGAAATTTTACTCAATTTGAAAGAAATTGTATTGAGAAGTAATCTCTATGGAATGAGAGATGCATCCACTTGTGTTAGGGTCCTAGGTACGTAACCACTCAAGATATCATCTCACCACCTTCCATGGAAATAGTTGACACGACACAGTATATAGCTAACCTGATAGAATCGATTGATTTGTGCATTGGATTACAAATCAAGAGAGATCACAGATATCGTATGAAATCTATAAATAACTCTCAAGATGGAAGTTATCCTATAGATGCTGTATTCATGCCTGTTCGAAATACAAATCATAGTATTCGTTCTTATGGTAATGGGAATGAAAAACAAGATATGCTATTTCTAGAAATATGGACAAATGGAAGTTTAATTCCTAAAGAAGCACTTTATGAAGCTTCTCATAATTTGATTGATTTATTTCTTCCTTTTCTACATACAGAGGAAGAAGACACTCATTTCAAGGAAAATAAAAAATAAGTTTACTTTATCCCCTTTTACCTTTAAAGATTGATTAAATAATCTAAAGAAAAACAAAAAGGGAATTCCATTGAAATCTATTTTTATTAACCAATCAGAATTGCCTTCCAAGACCTATAATTGTCTCAAAAGGTCCAATATACATACATTATTGGACATTTTGAGTAAGAGTCAAGAAGATCTTATAAAAATTGAATATTTTCGCATAGAAGATATAAATTAGATATTGGACACTCTACAGAAGCATTTCGCAGTTGATTTACCTAAGAACTAAGAAAAGGAAACGTTTGAATTTGAAATTCATTGGAATCATTTCATCTTTTTTTTAGAACAAAAAGAAAATGAATTTGTCATCTTCGACACAATCCATATTTTACAGAATGGATTGTAATAAACAAAATTAAGGTATCTAAGGAATAGTCACTTTGAAGTGACTATTCCTTAGATACCTAGGCTTGTGGTATTTTGTGATTGAATCAATTTGAAAAAGACCTAAAGTTAAAGATTTATCAATAGGTAATGTTGCTCCAATACCTAACCAAAGAGATACGGTGGTACCAACCAAAAAGACAGTGGTAGCTACAGGACGACGAAGTGAATTTCGGAATTTATTAACGTTTTCCAAAAATGGAACTGTCAATAATCCCATTGGTACTGAAACCATTAAAAGAACACTCAGTAACTTATTGGGTACTGTGCGAAGTTTTTGAAATACGGGAAAGAAGTACCATTCGGGTAATATTTCTAAAGGAGTTGCAAATGGATCAGCCGGTTCACCAATCATTGACAGTTCGAGAACCATTAAGCCTACATTACATGCAATAATACCTAGAATTACTACTAGAAAAATATATAAAAGATCATTGGGCCATGCGAGTTCTCCATAATAATTATGCCCCATCCCTTTAGCCAATTTAGCTCTCAATACAAGATTGTTCAAGCCTAGTTTCTTTGTTATTGGGATAGATGAATTCTTATAGATCCATAACCTGAAAGAACCGGACATGATAATTTTTCATCATCCGGCTTGAGCAAAAAGGAATGACAAGAATAGATTCATATGAAATATATATTTCATACATATCCACACATAATAGAATTATAATGACTCTATATAAGAGTAAGAGTCTATATACTATAGAAAAAAAGATTTATTAAATGCAAGTTGCAAAACTATTCATTGCAAAGAATTTAGTTCTTAGACGTAAATGCTCAATATCCAAGTAGGCTTATTAATTTGATCTTTGATCATTATTAATTGCTTTTTGGATTGTCTCATATTTTTTTTTTGGTGTTTATCCTACAACATCTCAATTCTCTTACATACAAAGTATTTACTTGTTACTAATCTAATAAAGTCCAGCCTCTGTTTTTCTTTAGATCCTTTATTGCACTCTGATAGTATCATAGATCAGGAGTGATGCAAAGTAAATGAATGTATTTGTATACTATAAATAAGAAATAAGTAAGCGAAATAGATAGAAATCATGGTTCATAACTTATTTTCTATTCTATAGGATCTTGCGGAGCCTGTTCATGTATGACATGATTGTGGTATGATCATAGAAAAAATTCTTCACAAATGAACTAGCCTATCCTTTGCTATGTAAGAGACTTACATGGTGGTTGGATACAGAAACACATTTGGTTGTGAATTCTACCATGGCAAAAAGAATCATATATCTGCATGGCCCAATCAATAGTTCAAGTCACACACTCCCATAATCCATCATCTCTTTGCAAAATGCACTTGAACTATTCGTATAAAATAAGGAATACAATACTTTGGAGTTGAAGTGATGTATCCAAACAATATGTCTCATTTTTTTAATAACCCATATTTGTAGCAATGAACTACTATTTTTCTTCCCGAATAGATATATCATCAATTACAAATATCTATGATCTGTCTTTTCTTTTTCTATAAAGGACCTGAAATACCTTGCTTACGTATCATTGGAAAGTGCATTAACATAAATATAGTAGTAAGGAGAGGCAATACAAAAGTGTGTAAACTATAAAAAATGAGTCAAATTGGATTGGCCCACACTAGCACTTCCACGTAATAACTCTACCAAAGGCAATCCTATTACAAGAATAGCTTCAGGTACACCAGTCACAATTTCTATGGCCTAATAACCAATTTGATCTCGGGGTAAAGAGTAACCAGTTACACCAAAAGATGTAGTTAATACAGCTAGAACCACTCCTGTAACCCAAGTTAATTCTCAGGGTTTTTTAAATCCACCTGTGAGATACATACGAAATACGTGAATGATCATTATTAGAACCATCATACTTGTTGACCATCGATGAATTGATCGGATTAACAATCCAAAGTGGGCCTCAGTCATTATGCATTGGACAGAGGAAAAGGCCTCCGTAACGATTGGACGATAGTAAAAAGTCATAGCAAAACCTGTAGCTACTTGTACTAAAAAACAAGTGTGATCCCCCCTAGACAATAAAATATGTTAACATGGGGAGGAACATATTTACTAGTTATATCATCTACAATCACCTGAATCTCAAGATGTTCCTCGAACCAATCATATACTTTATTGAGATAGGAGACTCCTCCTCTGAGAACTGTATATGAGAATTTCATCTCGTACCGCTCAAACAAAAATATACAAATACTAATTTTCAACATAATGGTAATAAAAAGCTCAAAACTTCATAGCCACTTGATTCAATTTGTCTCCAAGATATGAAATAACAAAAATCCTAAATTTCTTCTTTGTAATTATAATGCCAAATAAAGTTGGCTTGGCCCTTTTTTTATGTTGACCGTTACAGGACTTTTGAATCTTCTCTTCCCTATTTTTTTATTTGTTATTTGATTTGTTGTGTTTTTGTATGTAATGCAGATTGACTCTTGTTTCTTGTTTTAATATTCATTAATATTAATAGGAATTTTCTTGTTGAGACCCCATGAATCAATTGAAACTTCTGATTCATACTATAACCATGATGATTTATTTAATAAAGCTCTAAGCTAAACTCAAAAGCTTTCTGAGTAAGAACCCTTTGATCATCACTTATTTAATGAATAGATGTAATAACTCAAGAAAATCTATAGAGATAGCTGTATTTCGGTCAAAATAAGTTTGAAGAAAGAAAAATTGTTTGATTTCTCGGAAATACCTATTTTTTTTTAGTCTGATCACGAAGTCTAGATAATGGGTATGTCAAATATTTCTTTTCTTGATTTATTTTATTCTATATATTTCGTGCTCAAGATACTAAAATAAATCAAATAATATCCGACGAGGTAGAATCATCTTGATAAAGATGACAAACTCATTCTCTGTATTACCAATAGGATCAGTTATAACTAGTTACACACTCATATTCTAGAAATATCGAAACAAATGAATTCCGCAATCGAACTACCAAAATAATCTATAAATCTGAGTTTTAAGTAATTTTTTTGATTGAAACCCTAGGACTCCATAGTTCTTATAAAACTTAACTCACTAAAATTTCATCTAGTAAAACGGAAGAATTATAAATTTCCAAAATAATAGAAAGGAATAGCACAAATAAAGCCATTACCAAGCCCATAAGTGGTGTAGTACCCCAGCCTGGAGCTAATTTACCATATTCCAAATTCAACGATTTTAATGAATCCCTATAATAGTTCATCTTGGCCCAGATCTTGAATTATCCTCAACAGTTTGTGTAGCCATAAACCCTATTTAATCATTAGTTAAAATTTGTTGACTTTGTATACCATTCTGTTGTAGTTGTAAATAAACAATTAAATGATATTATTGCAGATCCATTGTGATCTTGAAATTATCTAAAAATGGAAATAGCAACCCTAGTTGCCATCTTCATATCTGGTTTACTTGTAAGCTTTACTTGGTTTGCCTTATATACCGCCTTTGGCCAACCTTCTCACCAACTAAGAGATCTATTCGAAGAACACGGGGTCTAATTGAAGTAATGAGCCTCCTATATTTATGTTTGGAGGCTCATTACTTCAATTAAGATAATGAAAAATCATTTCATTTTTTTCGTCAGAACCTTAGGTGGTTCTCAAAAAAAGATAGCGAAAAAAATTATCCCTAAAGTCGAGACTAAGAGAAATGTATAAACCAATGCTTCCATAGATTTGATTGTAATTTACAATTATAGCTTCGACACCTATTTTATTTCTATTTTTTTTTTTTTGAGAAGGGGGATCATTTACAAAAGGAAAGAATCAATGAAAGGACGATGAAAAGAGTGCAAATTTCTTCAGTACACTATATCAAATAGAATATGTGTGTGTGTGTGTGTGTGTGTAAACAGAGGATCCCAGAATAATGTTGTATCAGACTGCTTGTCTTAGTGTAGTTAGATCTCCAAGTTTTTGGAATGCTCCAAATTCAACTTGAGCATCCAAATCTGGATCAATACTAGCAAAAACATCTCTGAACAAGGTTCTAGCACCATGCTAAATGTGTCTGAAGAAGAAGAGCAGAGCAAATGAAGCATGCCCAAAAGTGAACCAACCCTTTGGACTACTACGAAAAACACCATTGGATATCAAAGTAGCTCAGTCTAATTCAAAAATTTCACCTAATTGGGCACGTCTAACATATTTTTTCATAGTAGTGGGATCACTATAACTGACCCCATTGAGTTCGCGACCATAAAACTCAATAGTTACACCAACTTGTTTGACACTATATTTGGATTCTGCTCTTCTAAAAGGAACGCTGGCTCTAACAATTCCATCTACATCTACCAAAACTACTAGAAACGTTTCAAAAAAAGTAGGCATACGACGTACAAAAAGCTCATGTCTTTATCTTTAAAGATCGGGTGTCCTAACCATCCAACAGCTATTCCATCCCCATTGTCCATTGAACCTGCTTTGAATAATCCCCCTTTTGCCGGATTATTACCAATATAATCATTAAAAGCTAATTTTTCAGGAATTTTAGACCAAGCTTCCGATAACCTCAGATTTTCAGCCAGTCCAACCCCAACTCTTCGATATATTTCTTGCTGGAAGTATCCCCGATCCCACTGATAATTAGTGGGCCCAAATAATTTGATTGGGGTAGTTGCTGAACCATACCACATAGTTCCAGCAACTACGAAAGCTGCAAAAAAAAAAGGGCAGCAATACTACTGGAAAGTATAGTTTCAATGTTTCCCATACATAATCCTTTGTATAGACATTGAGGTGGACGAACACTAAGATGGAATAGACCCGCCAATATGACCAATGTACCCACTGCAATATGATGAGAGGCTATTCCTCCTGGAACAAAAGGATCAAAACCTTCTGCACCCCATACTGGATTTACAGATTGTGCTTTTCTAGTTAGTCCATAAGGATCAGACACCCATATTCTAGGACTGTACAAGCTTGTTACATGAAATGTGCCAAAGCCAAAGCAAGCCAACCCTGAGAGAAATAAATGAATTCCAAAGATTTTTGCCAAATCCAAAGAGGGTTTCCCATACGTTCATCACAGAATATTTCTAGGTCCTGATACACCCAATGTCAGATAGCTGCCAAAAACCACAAGTCGAAAAACACAATATGTGCCCCTGCCACACCTTCATAACTCCAAATACCTGGATTTGTTATAGTTCCTCCTGAAATACTCCAACCACCCCATGAATTTCTTATTCCTAAATGAGTCATGAAGGATATAACAAACATACCCTGTCTCTGCATTGGATCAAGAATGGGGTCAGAGGGATCAAAAGCCACTAATTTGTATAGAGCCATCAAACCGGCCCAACCAGAAACTAGAGTTGTATGCATTATGTGAATAGAAAGTAAGCGACCGAGATCATTCAATACGATAGTATGAACATGATACCAAGGTAAACCCATGGAAATGCCTCTCTTTATCAAAGATAAGTAGATACTATGTAACTTTATCGCATTGAAAAAGACTATACTATGATGTACCTTTCAGTAGATTCCATCTGAGAAAGGATTACTATTTATTCCATTTTTTTGGAAATAAGAGAACAAGTTTTTTCATAAGAATAAAGAGAAGCAGATCTATTCTATACCCGATGAGTACCAATACGCAATGGGAAAATTGGTCCTATTTTTGTTTTTGGGAATGAATGCATAGATACTTGTTTATCATTCGAGCGATCGATCCTTTCATTAAAATTTTTTTTATTCACTATGTTTTCCCTTCCAATTTATGGAAAATAAAATAGGGTAAATAAAAAAAAAAGATGACGAAGATAATAAACCCCTTGTTACATTTCCATATTAAAGTGAAGTATAGGGCTTGATTTTTTTTTCTGAAATTTAATGCCTATTGGTGTTCCAAAAGTACCTTTTCAGAGTCTTGGAGAGGAAGATGCATTTTGGGTTGATGTATAGTGCAACTTGTCAGGCATATTGGGTCATATGGGATTTATCCCATTCTCTCCCCCGATCGAGATATCCTTTGCTTCGTCCAAGAAATATTGATTGAACTGTCAATTATTTGGAGTGTGAAGTGTAATTAAACCAATTAATTTATATTTATATTGGGTATCCATATGCATATATTATCAATTAGAAGAATTTATGGTTGATGTAGACCGATAAAATATCCAAGCTCTGTTCAAAAAAGAAAATACGAAATTGGTAATATATGTACAATTACCACTTATATCATAAACGATTCTTGTACTTAACTTTAAGTAGTTTAATTAATAAACTATATTAATTAAACTAATACAAAGTAAAACTGCCAATCAATGGAATAGTATGATGAATATGTGGAATAGTTTGTGGGAAGGCAAGTAAAGCTAAAGCATGAAACAAATGAATTCCAAAAAAATTGGTACTGAGATTATTTGCCCTATATTATGTACAAATAGAATTCAGATAGATATTTACTCAGAGTAGAATATGAACCTAAGAGAATTGAAAAGACCCATACAGGAACAAGAAAACAACATCGTGATTTGAATTGTGATGAAACAATATATCACTGAGAGGTTAGTTCAAGAAGTTCAGTAAACTCTTTTTTTTTCTTCTTTTAGTATGGTATGGAGAGATGCCAAAACAAAACCTATTTTTGAAAAATTTAAAAAAAGAAAACCTAAAAAAACTGTTACAAAAGAAAGAAATAGGACTAAAATCGATACGTTGATTTTTTTTGGCAATTTTTTTAAACCGTATGCATCCAAAGGTGCACATACGATTTCTGGGGGATAGAATTTTGTCCTAATCAACCGACTTTATCGAGAGAGATTACTTTTTTTTGGGCCAAGAGGTTGATAATGAGGTCTCAAATCAACTTTTTTGTCTCATGGTATATCTCAGTATAGAAGATGCTACTAGGGATCTTTATTTGTTTATAAATTCTCCAGGTGGATGGGTAATCCCAAGAATGGCCATTTATGATACTATGCAATTTGTGCCACCTGATGTGCATACAATATGCATGGGATTAGCCGCTTCAATGGGATCTTTAATTCTAGTCAGAGGGGAAATTACCAAATATATTGCATTCCTTCACGCTTGGCGCCAATGAGTTTGTTCTTTGAAAAAAAAAACTATGTCTTCACCATATGGAATATGAATTCTAAGTAATAATAGCATGGCATCTCAAGTTCAATATGAACAAATCATTCTTTTTTTTTCATAACATGAGGTTTTGTATCAAAATATTAGTATGAAACAAAGGTTATTTTCTATTTGATCTTACGTGTCGGGAGTACATTTCAGCGTCAGAATATATTTTGTTATTCCAAACCAAAAGTCTTTTTTCTTTCTAATATTCATCTTAGGAAAGAAAGAGTACAAAAATGAAAAAAATTGATCATTTTTTCCCTATTTGATCGTATCAGAAATAAACTTTGGGATTGCTAAATCATAGACAAGATAAATATAGAAAGCAATAGAGCCATCATAATATTTTTTTTACTCCTACGAAAGGAAGGTTGGTAAATGGATCATTCAATGATCTAGATCGGATGGATTATATTTCATTCATCCTTCGAGAGTAGAGGGGCGGTAAATTCAATTCCATTATAGAGCCGTATGCAATGCACAAAAATGTCTGTACGATTTTCAATTCTATTTTTTTCTTCTTCTTATTTTTTATCCCTTACTTTAGCTTTATACCAACCATGCAAAATAGAGAACCCCTTATAATGTTATATTAGTATCATCAGGGTTGTGATTCACCAACCCGCTAGTTCTTTTTCTGAGGCACAAGCTAGGGAATTTATCTTGGAAGCAGAAGAACTACTGAAACTTCGTGAAAGACTCACAAAGGTTTATGTACAAAGAACTGAAAATCCCTTATGGGTTATTTCCGAAGACATGGAGAGAGATGCTTTTATGTCAGCAATAGAAGCCCAAGCTCATGGCATTGTTGATCTTGTAGCGGTAGAAAATGCAAATACTAGTGATTTTGTGTAAATCCATTTCAAAAACATAATTCACATTTTCTTTGATTTGACATTAAATAGAAATGATTCATAATCATCAATGATCCAGTTAAGATCGATCTAAACCAAGCTATTCTTATTCTAGATATACATATATATGATATGCCAACCATTAAACAACTTATTAGAAACACAAGACAGCCAATCAGAAATGTCACAAAATCCCCCGATCTTCAAGGGTGTCCTCATCATCGAGGAACATGTGCAAGGGTGTATGTGAGACTCATTCAGATCATGAGCTCAAAGAAAGAAATGAGAAAAATTTTCTAGTATTAATGATCAGTACCAATGAATAGAACGGATAGATTGGAAGAAGGCCATTTACTATCTAAAAATGAGAATCTATCATATACCTATATGGTATATAGAATTTTTGGTTTCCATTAGTGCAAATGGATTTGATTTGAGATGAGAAGCAATTCTCCGTTGGTAGAAAATGGTTATCCATTAAGTGGAGGAAATACTATTAAGATAAGAAAATCAATTATGCTCTTATTCTTGAAAGAACAGACTAAGAGGGGCAACTATCTATACCTAGCCAATTTTCATAATTAAATACTGTCACTATATAGATAGTTCTTTTTGTGAAAAGACGTATTACTATATAATTGATGGGTAGAGCTAAAGGATATGAATTATACAAGTTAACAATAACATTTGATTAAATGACAAAGGAGGCTCTGGTGTATAGAAAAGACCTCACCGTTTAATTAAAGAAGTAACCATAGAAACGATGAAACGCACTATTTTTTTAGTGTCGATAGAATTGAGTATTTTCAGCTCAAATGTCTGGAAGGAATAAAAAATCGTGGTTGGGAAGGTCATAGTAGCAAAAACCATGGGAATCTCTTTTTTATATACTGGAATAATCCACTTTGTTATTAATCGAACGGAAGAGGCAAGAAAAAGAATGACTGAAAGAAGAGAAATTAATTAGTTATTCATTAAAGTTTAATTTGATTCAATGACTAGAGTTAGACGAGGATATACAGCTCAGAGATGTTGAACAAAAATTCATTTATTTGCATCAACTTTTAGAGGGGCTCATTCAAGACTTACTCGAACAGCTACTCAACAAAAAATAAGAGCCTTGGTTTCCTCTCATCGAGATCAAGATAGGCAAAATAGGGATTTTCATCATTTGTGGATCACTCGTATAAATGCAATAAGAGGAAATTTGGTATCCTATATTTATAGTCAATTCATACACAATTTGCACAAGAGGCAATTGCTTATTAATCGTAAAATACTTGCACAAATAGCTATATCAAATAAGAATTGTCATTACATGATTTCCAATAAGATCTCTCAAATAAAATAAAAAAAGAGATTGTAAAGTAACCTACAGGAATGAATGATTGAAACAAAATTCCCTGAAGAATGAACTCCGGGAAGACAGAAGAAAAATAAATTCAAATACTTCTACTTATAAAACAAACAAAATGTTTCAATAAAAAAAAGATTTCCCCTTCCCATTTTTTTCTTATAACACAACAATCAAATCAGAGTCCTAGGTTTTTTCGAACAAAACATCAATTTGAGCTTCAAAGTTTTGAGTCAATTGAGGGATATGTTTATTTATTTTTGGTTCTAAGATCATGAGTTCTAGGGATCGACTTAGCTCTCTCAAATTGTTTCTCATTATTAAGAAAAGGTAACAAAGATAAAATACGAGCTTGTTTTATAGCAATATTAATTAGTTGTTGTTGTTTCAAAGTTAATCTACTGATCCATCTAGATAATATTTTTCCTTGTTCACTAATAAATCAACTAATTAAACTCATATTTCTATAATTGATTCGATCCCCCAATTCAATTGGGGGCAAATGCCTATGAAAAGATCGCTTGGATTTATGAAAAGGTTGCTTGAATTTATCCATGGATTATTCCTTATCTCAAAAATTCTCTTTATTCATTTTATTTTAGATTCGACAGAATAGTATTTGATTTGTATATATACTATATAATAATTGTGTTGTATATACGTTAAGTTTTTCCTCTTCCTATTCCGTGGAAAGATCCTACACATGTTCCTTTCTATCTATTTCTTTATTTTGCCATGAATTGTATGCATGCAATAATAGCGACAAAAGTTTCTTAACTCTAATCGATTGGGTGTATTGTGTCGAATATTTTGAGTAATATATCTAGAAATACCTGACAATTCCTTATTAATACTATTTCAGCCACAACTGGTACATTCCAAAATAACTCTAATTCAGATACCTTTACCCTTGGACATGAACCTCCTTTTTTGGATTTTGTTTATCTTATGCTGAATTATGTTTATGTTTATCTTATGTCGAATTATGAACTACAATAAAATAACTTAATAAAATGAAATTGAATTACAATTTCAATTTGACCTCCTCTTTGCATTATAGGAGGTCAATCAAAAAATTAATATTACTAAATTAAAGGTCCAATTGATCACCACGTTTGTATTGTAAATATGCTATTACGAATAATCCTGCCAAAGTAATAGGAATTAGACCTAAGACGATTCCAAATAGAAAAATTTCAATCATTTTGATTTTTTTTTTGTTTTGTTTGTTTTGAGGAAATAAAAGTAAGATCTATCTCTAAATATTAATCTGAATTATCCATGAATCTCAATGACTAAGAAGTAGCAATTGACGTGGAAGGGAATCATACAATACCCACACAATTCTGAAGAAATATTTAATGAATTGGTCACTCAATTTCAAATAAGTCGCATCTTGTTCAAACTAATCAATAGAACCGAGGTTATAGTTGAAGCAGCCAACAGAAAACTGAAATAACTAGTTATAATAAGCATGAAAAAATGAAATTAGTTATATTTGTTTTGCTACATAGGTTGATAAAAGACTTACCTAAGTTTCTCTTTTTCCCAAATATGACAGTAAGAAAAAACACTATTGACAGAATTAGTTCTAATTGAAAGTTCTTGATTCATCAGTAATTATGAATGGACTGATGACCCTAAAAAAGATACAGCCATTCATATAGGTAGAATAAAATCAAGTCATCGGCAATAACACTGACCGATCTTGTGATTCTGAATCAAGAGAAGAGGTTAATTCTTCAATTCTTGGGTTGAGTATAGTAATAAGAACTATGTGTGTTGTGTAACTTGATTCCAAAATCAAATAAAGGAAAGGGAATTAGGTTAGGTTTGGAAATAATTTCAATTTTGATCATTTCTATTCTTTTTCAATAGGAGTAAGTCTATTTTGTTTGGAGTGAACGACCTGATATTACCTTTACTTTTTTTAAAACTCAACTTACTTATTTTAATTCTAAATTCATTAATTCATTGGATTCAATACAGTAAAGCTTAGTTATTAGTTAGTTGCCCATAATATTATATTCTGATTTTGAATAAGAAGAAAAAGGTTTCTTGCAATCTATCCTTAAACCTTATTTTTTTTTAGTTCTTTTCTCATCAAATAATACACTACTACTCTATTATTGTATATTTATCGTATGACCAACCAATTACTTGAATTGAAATAAAAGGATTCGAACAAAAAACTTTTAACCCTATACTCTAATACAATAAAAAAAAAGTTTTCTATTTCACATATAATATAATTGAATTGTGCAAATATGATAATATCTTTCATCTTTCATGCATTATAAAATCCATTGACTCAAACTTTACGAAGATCTTTATTTTCTATTATGAAGTCAATAATGGAAACCTTATATTATAATGAATTTTTTTTATTGATCTATTGGATAACATATAATTATCCATATACAAGAAAAAAAATAGAAGAAAGCAATTCTATAGCCTTTGGGGATACAGCGTTGCTGTGTCGGACAAAGAATAGCTATACTAATTTGGTATACTCAAAATACATCTTTGGTACAAAATTGACGATCTCACAAAAAAAGATGAAATAAAATATCAGTAGTTTTCTATTTACTGATCCCATCTTTCACGAAATTGATTCCTCTTTTTTACTGTACAAGAATTTTTAGAGCTCAACATGTTTGGAAGCACGAGAGGACATCCTTTTGTAGATATTATTACCAGCATTCGATACAGGGTCATTTATAGTATTACTATACCTTCCCTATTCATTGTGGGTTGGTTATTCGTAAGTATGGGTTTAACTTACGATGTGTTTGGAAGTCCTCGACCAAATGAATATTTGACAGAGAGCCGACAAGGCATTCCATTAATAACTGGCTGTTTTGATTCTTTGGAACAACTCAATGAATTTAGTAGATCCTTTTAGGAGGCCCCCAATGACCATTGATCAAACCTATCTAATTTTTACAGTGCGATGGTTGGCTGTTCATGGACTAGGTGTACCTATTGTTTCTTTTTTGGGGTCAATATCAGTAATGCAGTTCATCCAATGATAAACCTAATTCAAATTATAAAACTATGACACAATCAAACCCGAATGAGCAAAATGTTGAGTTGAATCGTACTAGTCTATACTAGGGTTTATTACTCATTTTTGTACTTGCTGTTTTATTTTCCAATTATTTCTTCAATTGGGAGAAAGAGAATAGTAGGAATTCTCTTATCCTATTCAGAAGGATGCCATCCTCATAACTATCCATGACTATTTTTGTCTCTAGCATGACCGCTTGATAAAATGTGGAAGAAAGCAGGAAAAAATGGTCGATACAACTGGAAGGATTCCTCTTTGGCTAATAGTTACTATAATTGGCATTCTTGTGATTGGTTCAATAGGTATTTTCTTTTATGGTTCATATTCTAGGTTGGGTTCATCTCTGTAGTGATCGGATGAATAGGATTTTAGACATGAAAAAGTAAGAACTCAGAGGGGTCTCAACCCTCTGAGTTCGTACTTTTTCAAGCGAGATTTTGATCTATTCCATAATATACAAATTAAAAAATAATCCAATCAACATAATTAAATTGTAGAAATGACAAAACGTTTATTTCTTAATCTTAAAATTTTTTTTATTTAGAACTATTTATTCTATTAATATTTAGTACTTAAGTTAATTGAATAATTGTGGAAAATACTTTTTGTTGTGAAGATTAAGAAGACTAGCAATCCCTCCCAGAAGTATTTGTTTCATGTATCCCGTCCTTGCCCTGTATTTTCTTTCTTTTTATTTGTTTGCATTTTATTGTCCATTTCTAGGAATGGGATACAAGTAATTAATTCCAGACATCACGAAAAATAGTATAAACCATTTTTAACAATTTAATGTTAAGAAATCTTTGGATCTAGAAATTAATTTCGTAGAATTGAAACTTTTCAAATTGTTTCTTTTTAAGAACCAAAAAAATTTGTGCCAAAATAATAGATGCTAAGAAGAACAAAAGACCTTGAGCACGTAATGGATCTTGAAGCACTATTTCTGCATCTCCCTGACCAAAGCCCCCTACATTGGGATTACTTGTTAATGGTTGATCAAGCTTGATGAATTCACCCTCTGAAAAAAGTTCTGGTCCTAGAGGTATAATATCAACCACTTGATGTCCGTCCCATGCATCAACTATGGTTATTTCATATCCCCCATTTTCTTTATGTACTATTCTGCTTACTATACCCGATGATGTAGCATTATAGACCATATTGTTACTTTTACTTCCATCAGGATAAATCTGACCCCTCCCTCTGTTCCCACCTACATATATGGGATATTTTAAGAAGTGAATGTCTTTTTTTGCAGCTGGGTCGGGAGAAAGAATAGCAAAGATGATTTCACTATATTTCTGACCAGGAACCAGACCTATTACAATAATATTTTATATTGGGACGATAATTCTGAAAAGACAGATTTCCCATATTTTCTTTCACCTCAGGAGAAATATGATCAGGAGGGGCTAATTTGAATCCCTCGCGTAAAATAAGAATAGCCCCCATATTCAAAGCCCCATTTTTACCATTAGCAAAAACTTGTTTCAGTTGCATATCATAAGAGATTCGAAAATTGCTTCAAATACAGTATTAGGAAGCATAGCTCATGGAACTTCAATATCCATGGGCTTATTAGCTAAATGGTAATTGGCGCATATAATTCGTCCAGTTGCTTCTCGTGGATTTTCATAACCATGTTGTGCAAAAATGGGATATGCATTTGAAAGAGATGCTCGATTTATTACATATATCATGATCAATACAAAAATGGATTGAGTCATCTATTCTTTTACCCAAGAAAAAGTATTTCTATTTTGCATGGTCCAATCATTAATTGCGGAATTTCTACAATAAATAAATTAGATAGGTAGCTAGTCTAGTATAGTTCCCTATCCCGAAATCTGCTATTGTATTGGAATAATTGTACTGGAATAGAGTATAGTATGGGACAAATACCTTGAATAGGTAGAAATAAAAAGAATAATTCAAATTCAAATTCGAATAAGTAAAATGGAAAATGCTTTCTTTATACACAAAAAAAATTCTCATTTAATTGATATTATGAAACCAAATGAGTTCTTCATCTTCATTCATTAATTTGTTTGTCATTAATTCATTTAATGATAAATAACTACAAGTGAAGGAGATACACGATTTAAATAATGGAATATCCAATATGTCACAATTGTATCTGAAATAACTGGAAAAGTGGAAACAAGACCAGATATAATTTGATCATTATGGGCCAATCCAAAATCGTTGTAGACTGAACCAATCATTAGTTCCCAACCATGAGTCGAGTGAAATCTGATCCATAAATTAGTGATTAAAAGAATCAAAAAAGCCTTTATTGTGTCACTTAAGTTATAGAATAATTCCTGAACCCAAGAATTAAGAATGATAAGTTCTTTATTACCCAAAAAAAAAACCACTTAGAATAACAAAACAGATTACATTTGCAGAGAAATGCAAAATGAGATGGAGATGATATTCATCATGTGTTTTGACCAATTCTATTGTTTCCTTGTGTATTTCTAAATGAAGCTCTTGTATATGTATTTCTGGGTACTCTTTTATCATTTCGTCCAAGAGGAATAGTTCTTCGAATTCTATGATTTTTTTAGAACGTTTTTCTCTTGAATACCATTCAAAAAGGTTTTGGAATGCCTGCTATTCCACCAGTTAGTAATCCAAGGTTCCAAAATTTTCTTAAATGGGAGAGAGACTCACCAAGGCAAAAATACTATAGATACAAAATATGGGAAGGAAATCAATGCTTTCTTTCTTTTTTTTTTTATCTGTGAAATTGGTAATGAAGTTGCTTCAATCTTTGACTCTATCTGATATTTTTCCAAAGTATGAGTTGTATAACAAACAAGGTTGTGGATCTATTTCTTTCCATTTTGTGTCAAAATTTAGTCCTTGGATCTATTAGGAATATAAAAAAACAATCAATATAGTATTTTCAGATATCTCAATCTTGAACTAATGAATTTTTTATTACGAAAAAAATTCCGGATATATTTGATAAATCCACACTTAATGAGAATTAGACTTTTTGACTAGTATAAATAAAAGAATTAAGTTGAATTCTGTACACATAAAAAATAGTTTTGGTATACAAAAAGTTTCTTCTTCTTCATTTTTTTATAGTTACCCCATATACTTTCTCTGCTTTTGGTTTTATTCTATGGGCCACTGCACCAATGGAATAGGAACATAGAATATAACACGTTTTGCTCGAATGGGCATCCTGAAGAAACTTCAATTAAATAAAAGGGGTTAGCAAGTTTTTTTCTTCATGCTAAAAAATTTTTCTTCAGTTCATTTTTCAAAATACTTCAATTGGTACACGCAAGAAAAAGGGCAATTTGGCAGCTTTTTGTTCAATTTCTTGTGGAGTAAAATTCTCATCAGTACGAGTCAAGGGAATGGCTCCTTGATCTCGAATTTCCATATAAAGGATACGATGAGTATAAAAATCTTCTTTAACCTCCATTTTGATTGATTAGATATCTCTCATAAGGAAGCGAAAGAAAATGTGGCGATTAATTCCAAGAAATCCCCAATGAAAAATACACACTATTTTTTCTTTCCTATCGAATCGGTAATTACCACTACCAACATCCCACGAAATTGTGCACCACAAATAGGAGCTAATGAATAGTCCTGTGATCCCATAGAAAGACATCATGATCCCTTGTGGAAAAAAAGGATTTGCTGGGATGGAAATACGGATATCAGATTTCTACCAAGATAACCGAAAGTTCCAACCACTAAGAATCCTAGTGAATCTAAAAAAGGATACAGGCCCAGCAAAAATTACTTGTCTTTCGAGACACAGTTATAAGTTCTATCCATATATGTTCTGATTGTCAGTTCATACTTACTATATTAGATACAGTTGCATTCGATTGGAATTAAGAGAATAACCCAAAATTGACTTTACTTTTCTTGATGCTGAAGTAACTCTCATCAACTAGCTCTATTCAGATACGAAATGCAGCATTAAAGCGTTAGTAGTAATTAGTCAGATACGTTAATGTTTATGTAGATATTATCTATCTACATACATAACAACATTTGGGTTCAGATAAAGCCACATATTCTACCATATTACACTAAATAAATATCTGTATTATAATTCAGTCAGTGTTCAAATAAATTGATGAGATTTGGTTCCATTGGATCTAGATAATTTTATTTCTTTGGACATAAAGAGACAAAGAAGCCATTGCAATTGCCAAAAATACTAGTCCTACTAAGGGCACAAAAAAAGAGGGTAAGTTAAGATCTATCATAGAATGAGTACCTTGATTACTATTTGTACCTCTTATAAATATAAAGAGGTCTTATGATAACTATATCTATTATAACTAATAGAAAACTAAATTAAGTTACTATTCTTTTTTTGTATTTTGATTCAAAGGAAGGAAACAGTGAAGTTGAAATAACTCACTCAGAACACCTTTTAAAGGATTACGTGGTACGATTAGGTCAAATAAGCCCTTATGGAATAAATATTCAACCACTTGTAAACCATCGGCTATTGTCTTATTCAATGTTTGTTCAATTACTCTTTTACCCGCAAATGCAATGTGGGCATTAGGTTCAGCAATAATGACATTTCCCAACATACCAAAACTTGCCATCACTCCACCGGTTGTAGATGTAAGGATTGATACATAGAATAACCTTTTATTTGATTGATAATTATATGAGGCAGAAGAGATTTTAGCCATTTACATCAAGCTCAAACTTCCTTCTTGCATGCGTGCTCCTCTAGAAGCACACACAATAATGATAGGTAGATATTTATTAGTAGCATACTCGATCAAACGAGTGATTTTCTCGCCCACTACGGATCCCATACTACCTCCCATGAACTCAAAATCCATAACCCCAATTGTCACAAGAATACCATTTAGTTGACCTATGCCTATTTGAACAGCTTCAATTAAACCTATCTTTCTCTAATAAGAATCGATACGATCTATATAGGATTCCTCCTCTGAATGAAATTCTATGGGGTCCATAGAAATCATAGCTTCATCCATAGGATCCCAAGTGCCTCGATCAATCGAAAGTTCAATTCTATCTGAGCTACTCATTTTCAAATGATATCCACAGTGTTCACAAATATACATTTTTGACTTAAAATTTTTTTATAATTTAATCCATAACAATTTTCACATTAAACCCATAAATCTTTGTATTTTTTTGTTTATATCAAAATTGTTAGATCTTTCTTTTATATTTAAATCACTACCATTACTACTAGTACTTATACTAGAATTCCCACTTTCACTACTACTTACACTTATACTTAAATTTACAGTCCAAATAATACCATAGATGTAACCGACATAGTAGTTATTCTTATTTTTAGAGCCACTATTCAAATAACTACAAAAAAAATTTCTTGTTCACTCAGAAAAGAACTATTATTCTTATTGTCAATCTCAAAATTTTGATTTTCAATATCAAAATATACAGAATAACTGTCATCATTACTATCCCTAACTAACGAAGCGTTATTAGAAATCAAACCAAAAATATTCCTGATCTCCAATAAATAATTAACATTACTAAAATTATAACTATAACTGCCACTATCACTCCAACTAAGAAGAATGTTTTTCTCCATATCATTTAGAATGGGATCTTCACTTCCAGGGGTATGCCCAATAGCATCAAGACTATCCGTTGATTTACTTAGCCCATACCTATATTCTAACCTCTCATTAGACAATATCAAATTGAACCACCATTTCTCCATAGAGTCTTCCTGCCCCCCATTTTATGAAAATACAATAAAGGAATAGTGATTCGATGAATAATCATTTTACATTTTACTATTTGATTGATTGATTTTCTAGCAAAATGAAGCATATGGATTCCATCATTAGGATTGTTAACTGTTAACCAACAATGAGTGAGTATTGAAAGAAATTAATCTTTTTTTGGGTAAATTTGGAGTATCACTTCTTTCTAATATATATATATATATATATATATATTGATAGAATCTTTTCTTGAATTAGAAATATAAAAAGAAGTTTCTCTCATGTCATGTATAAACAAATCTTTCATTGAAAGATAGAATTATTTCTTCCTACAAAGTGAAGAATTTATTCTCGTATGATTTCATATCATATAATCAAACAATAAGTTTCTATTCTAACATAGAATAAAAAAGGCAATATTATATTAGAGGATAGGTCAAGGAAGCCCTCACCTCTTGGCTTGGCTTGATTTATGGTTTGAAATAAAATTGTGGAATCTAAAAATCCACCAATCCAAGGATTCATAGAATTAATTATGAGAATTCATTATGGATCTAACGATAGAAGTATTGAGTTGTTTAGTCTTTTGTATTTGCATCTTCTATATTGTATAGTAAGGTTTGTACATATCAAATATATATGCAAATACATAATATATAGGATTTATAGGATATTTCATTTTATTCGACTCAATCCTTTTTAGTAAAAGATTGGGCTGAGGTTAATTAAAATGATGAGAACAAATAGGAATTACCGAATTTTTTTCTCTTAACCATCATCTGACATATCTACTAGTCTAGTGTTTCTACTGGTTCAAATTTGAGTTTGATCTCCTTCCATACTTCACAAGCAGCACCTAGCTCAGGACTCCATTTGCTAGCTTCATGGATAATTTCATTACCTTCATGAGCAAGGTCACGTCCCTCGTTATGAGCTTGTACACACGCTTCCAAAGCCACCGGATTAGCTATTGCACCAGGTGCATTTCCCCAAGGGTGCCCTAAAGTTCCTCCACCGAACTATAGTACGGAATCATCCCCAAAGATTTCGATTAGGGAAGGCATATACCAAACATGAATACCCCCTAAAGCCATGGGTAGAAAACATGGCATAGAGACCCAATCTTGAGTGAAAAAAATACCGCGACTTTGGTCTTTTTCAATAAAATCATCACATAATAAATCAACAAAACCCAAAGTCATCTCACATTCTCCTTCCAATTTACCTACTACTATACCAGCATGAATATAATCTCCACCAGACATATATAATGCTTTAGCTAGTACACAAAAATGCATACCATGATTTTTCTATCTATCAATAACTGCATGCATTGCGCGATGGATGTGAAGCAATAGGCCGTTATCACAACAATAATGAGCCAACCGGTATTTGTAGTGAATCCCCTATTAAGGAATCATGCATTATGATAGGAACTCCCAATTCTCTTGCACATACATACCTTTTGATCATTTCTTTCCATGTACCCGTAGTAGCATTCAAGAAATGTCCCTTGATTTTGCCTATTTCAGCCTGTGCTTTATAAATTGCTTCGGCACAAAATAAGAAACGGTATCTCCAATGCATAAATGGTTGGAAATTCACATTTTCATCATCCTTGGTAAATCAAGTCCACCGTGTAAACATTCATAAATGGCTCTGCCATACTTCTTTGCGGATAACCCCAATTTTGGTTTAATAGTGCATCCCAATAGGGGATGGCCGTACTTGTTTAACTTATCTCTTTCAACTTGGATACCATGAGGCAGGCCATGGAAAGTTTTAGAATAAGGGGGAATTCGTAAATCCTCCAGACGTAGGGCTCATAAGGCTTTGAAACCAAATACATTACCTACAATGGAAGTAAACATGTTAGTAATAGAACCTTATTCAAAAGGTCTAAAGGATAAGCTGCATAAGCAATATATTGGTTTTCCTCCTCAACAATGCTCTCGATGTGGTAGCATTATCCTTTGTAACGATCAGGACTGGTAAGTCCATCAGTCCACACATTTGTCCACGTACCAGTGGAAGATTCGGCAGCTACCGCAACTCCTGCTTCTTCGGGCAGAACCCCGGATTGAGGACTTATTCGGAATGCTACCAATATCATCAGTGCTAATATTCATATCCTCGCAGCAATGGAAGAAATAACCGATTAATCTTTCTACTTTTGCTTTAGTTGAAACTTCAGGTTTTTTTTTTTTTGCTTCCGAAAAAGAATAAAGAGACACTAATGGTAACCCTTCTAGCGTATGAAATTAGTAATATTATCCATCAACATATCAAACAATATAATAGAGAAGTAAAGATTGTGAATACTGGTACCATACTTAAGTAGGCGATGGTATTGCTCGTATTCATGGTCTTGATGAAGTCATGGCAGGCGAATTAGTAGAATTTGAAGAGGGTACAATAGGCATTGCTCTGAATTTGGAATCCAATAATGTTGGCATTGTATTAATGGGCGACATTTTGATGATACAAGAGGGAAGTTCTGTAAAAGAAATAGGAAAATTTTCTCAAATACCTGTCAGTGAGGCTTATTTGGGTCATGTTATAAATGCTCTGGCTAAACCTATTGATGGGAGGGGGGGAATTTCAGCTTCTGAATCTCGCTTAATTGAATCTCCTGCCCCGAGTATCATTTCAAGACACTCCGTATATGAACCTCTTCAAACAGGACTTATTGCTATTGATTCCATGATCCCTATAGGACACGGTCAACAAGAATTAATTATTAGGGACAGGCAGACCGGCAAAATGGTAGTAGCCACAAATACTATTCTCAACCAAAAGGGGCAAAATGTAATATGTGTTTATGTAGCTATTGGCCAAAAAGCATCTTCTGTGGCTCAGGTAGTGACTACCTTTCAGGAGCGAGGGGCGATGGAATACACTATTATGGTAGCCAAAACAGTGGATTCACCTATTGCATTACAATATCTCACACCTTATATAGGAGCGGCCCTAGCTGAATATTTTATGCATCGTGAACAACATACTTTAATAATTTATGATGATCTCTCCAAACAACCACAAGCTTATCGCCAAATGTCTCTTCTATCAAGAAGACCCCTTGGTCGTGAAGCTTATCTGGGAGATGTTTTTTATTTGCATTCACACCTTTTGGAAAGAGCCGCTAAATCAAATTCTCATTTAGGTGAAGAAAGTATGACCGCTTTACTAATAGTTGAGACAATTTGGGGATGTTTCAGCTTAGATCCCCACTAATGTAATTTCCATTACAGATGGACAAATATTTTTATCCGTCGATCTATTCAATGCTAGAATCCGACCTGCTATTAATGTGGGTATTTCTATTTCCAGAGTGGGATCTGCGGCTCAAATTAAAGCTATGAAACAAGTAACCGGCAAATCAAAATTGGAACTAGCTCATTTCACAAAATTAGAAGCCTTTGCACAATTCGCTTTTGATCTCAATAAAGCTACTCATAATCAATTGGCAAGAGGTTGATGATTACGTGAGTTGCTCAAACAATCTCAATCAGATCCTCTCGTGGTAGAAGAACAAATAGCTACTATTTATACTGGGGGAAATGGATATCTTGATCCATTAGAAATTGAGCAGGTAAAGAAATTTCTTATTCAGTTACGTACTTACTTAAAAAAGAATCAACCTAAATTCCAAGAAATTATATCTTCTACCAGGAAATTCACTGAAGAAGCAGAAATCCTTTTGAAGGGAACTGTTCAAAAACAGATTGAGTTCTTTCTACTTCAAGAACAAACATAAATTTCTCATTCTTATTCTTAGTCTTAGTACAAGACTAATTGTTGAGAAATATATATATATTTGATCCGAATCATTAGAAAAGAAATGGGTTTCTTGACATGGCCATTAAAAAAAAAATAGTTGAAAAAAAAAGAAATCGCGTCCAATAGGATTTGAACCTATACCAAAGGTTTAGAAGACCTCTGTCCTATCCATTAGACAATGGACGCTTTTTCATTCCCATTTTCTTCTTTCGCAGTCTTCACTTTTGTTCGGATAAAATCTGATTACACATAAATGTTATTCCCTAAAAACAAAAAAGGATGCATATTCCATTTTATGATGTATGTATATGTGTAATAAATATGGAGCGGGTAGCGGGAATCGAACCCGCATCGTTAGCTTGGAAGACTAGGAGTTATAGTCGACGTTGGTTGATCATTTTGAACGTCTCTAATTCAAAACCGAACATGAGATTTTGGTTTCATTCGGCTCCTTTATGGAAAATCGATGTATTTCCAGATCTAAGATCTTAAACGAAAAACAGAAATAAAAAAGTTTCAATGTATGAAGGAAGTCCTAATAAAATTAGATCCATAACCTCTATGTCAGCTTGTCTGTCTGAATGCATCCAAGAATACTCGCTTTCTAGATGATCCCTCTAGATCTAGAGTAGGGAGATTATACCAAATCTGTCTAGTCTAGTTACTTTGTTCCCTATTTCTACTCGCGGGATCCTGGGGAAAATAATTTTGTTTTTCCACCGAGCTGAAACAATATGTCGATGATTCTAGTAAAC
Source organism: Trichopus zeylanicus subsp. travancoricus (assembly GCA_005019695.1). Taxonomy (NCBI): domain Eukaryota; kingdom Viridiplantae; phylum Streptophyta; class Magnoliopsida; order Dioscoreales; family Dioscoreaceae; genus Trichopus; species Trichopus zeylanicus. The sequence continues at coordinate 889,613 of RXID01014326.1, forward strand.
CAAAACCCTCATTCTCTGGCTAATTAGCTTCAATTTCCTTTTACAACAAAAAAATTGAAGATCTAGTTACGATTGGAAATAAACTTTGGGATCTTTATCCATAGATCTTTTATTCATACTTATTCAATTGGAAGAGTTGATCCAATTCAAAATAAAAAAAATTATGCTTCGCAACTCCATAATCCATTTTTTATGAAATTTTGGATACAAATCATGAGAATGTATATATTTCCTCAAATATGCCATTGAGAGGTAAAGGATTAAACCTTTTATATTTTCAAAATAAATTTTTGTAGTTTTTTATTTTGAATAAAAATACTAAAGGATCCTTTAACCATTTAAGGGGTTAATAGAATAAATCGCACTTTTACCACTAAACTATACCCACTGCCATATATATATTATGATATATAAATAACCATTTGCCAAAGACAAAACAAAAAAAGTGACATGCAATCAAAACAAAATTGCATCAGAATCATAAAAATTCTAGTGTTTACACGTACGCTGACTGGGGATTCGAAAAAAAGCCATTGATAGCAGAAAGCTTATTTAAATACCAAAAAGAAGGGGTTATACTTTTTCTTTGCTAGCAAGTCATTATTGGATTCGCGTCCCTGGCCCGAAGAAGTCATTGAAGTTGGACCATAAAAATGATGAATTTTGCATATCTGGTTCTTCTTTTTTATCTTCTCAACTATTAGATCTTATGAATTCGGTTAAATCGGATCTAAAATTTATTTTAAATTTAAATAAATAAAATAAAGTTTGGCTTTTTTTGGAGGTTCAATTAATTATATTTCTATTCGAAGTATGTGTGTTTTGAGATATTGTTATATATATTAGAATTTAAAATTTGAAGATATTAAATTAATATTATTGAGATATTGTTTAATTATATAAACAACATATAATTAATATGTTTTATGTTTTTGTTTATATAAATAAAATAAAATTTTTTATATAAATTAAATGAAATTAATTGATCTATGAATGATTGATTGAATTAAAAGATGTACTGGCCCGGCCAGTATTTAACCGGGCTGGGGGAATACACTTTCGTACCTCCTCAAAGAAGTAAGGTATTCTTTCCATGGGAATGGGAATATCTGTTTCACATCATTATTAAAATTTAATTGCTTGTGGATATTGTATATTTTTTCTATATCATAGAATCCTTGAATCCTTAAAACTAGAGTTTTTATCGAGTTTTAATTCACATATCACATAAAAAATTTGCAGTTTTGATTTGAATTGGGAGAGATGGTTGAGTAAAATAAAGTGGCAGATTGCTAACCTATTGTGCGAGTTATTCGTACCGAGGGTTCGAATCCCTCTCTCCCCGCTCCTTCTTTCTGATCTCTTGAGAGTTTCAAATTTCAAAAAATATCGATCCTTTGATTTTTTATTTTTTTTTTTTCATTTCTCACACCCAGGATTACACCCTGGATCATTAGATAAGAATCGAATATGAAGATGGAAACAAAGAATATCACCACTGTGTAAACGAAGAGTTTGAGAGTAAGCATTACACAATCTCCAAAAGAAGATCATTTTTTTTGAAAGGGGAATAGATTAGTTACTTTTTTAGTAATAAAATAATAAAATTATAAGGCATATTGGATCCTATCCATTTTCAAATCTTTTTTTTCAAATGAATCAAGAATTTAGAACTTAGGAGAGTATTAACGATTTTATCTAAAACTTACAACAGCTTGCCAAACAAAGGCTAAAAGAAAAAAGAGTACAGGTATGACGGGCATAATGTCTACGATTGGGTTGAAAAGGGCATAAGGCTCGGGTAATTTGGCAAAGGAAAAACTACTCGAATAAAAGACAGAATTAAGATAGATACAAATTAAACTAAAGATATTAAGCATAACAAACATTTTGTTCTTACAAATGCTATAATTTGATATTTGATTTTGATTGAGTTATTTTTGAAATTTTACGAAGTGAAATAAAAAAAAGAAGATCAAATAATTCCTTTTTTCTTCCAACTCTTCCAAATTAAACATCTTTCTCCCATTCCAAAACAAAATGAGAATAAAGAATAATAAGTAATTCCACTTTCCTACGATATCTTAATTGAATTATACGTAATGATCAATGAATCTTTTTATTCTATATCATATGTGTCGAATCCTAGTAACGATGTCTATCCTATATATTTGGGTTGGAATTGACTATTAACTAATATAATTACATTATTAGTGTTTAGTAGTATTGAACGAAAATCAAAATGGGGCATTGCCAAATGGTAAGGCAGCGGGTTTTGGTCCCGTTACTCGAAGGTTCGAATCCTTCCACCCCAAATCAAATTGTTCCTGACTTCTAAGAAAAATTCTCAGAATGATATTTTTTTCTTCTATTTGGTTTCTCACAAACATAATCAAGTCTTAAATGCAGATGAAAAAAAAAGTATATTATATCCTCGTATTACTCATATTTATATTGAAATTGATTGAAATTGATGATAACTATTTAAGTTTAAGTTAATTACTTAGAGAAGCCCCTATATTTAGTATTTAGGAAATGTAAATTATCACACGATGCGTTCTGAGTCAAAATGCAAA